>VXAX01005624.1:404446-432405 GCA_013399835.1 Leptocoma aspasia | reverse complement strand
CAGTAAACTGCGCTTAGCGACGACGGTGTGCGGCCGGTAACGGGGGTGGGCCGGTAACGGGGCGGGGCCGGGACCATGAGGGGCGGGGTCTCAATGGGGGCGAGGCTGCGCCTCATGGGCGGGGCCGGTCGGTGACGGAGAGGGCAGCGGCACCGGGGGCGTGACCAGGCCGGTAACGGGGCGGGGCCTGGTGAGCCGCCGCCATGTTGGTGGTGCCGCTGCGCTGTGCCGGCAGGTACCGGAGGGGTTGGGGGGGCGAGTCNGGCCCTGGGTGCGGTGGCTGCGCGTCGCGCCATCCCCGCTGCGCCATCACCGCGTCCCCGCCGCTCCGCGAATCCTCCCCGCATCTCCCCTGTGCCCTCCGCGTCCTCGCTGCAGCGCCCGAGTCCCCTGAGTTCTCCTGCAACGCCCTGTACCCCTTCTGCATCTCCTCTAGATTCTCTATGCACCTTCCTGAGTCCCTAAGAACTTATATATAGCTTTTCCGCCCCCGTACACTTCTCCTGCCTTCCCCGACATCCTCCCCATTTTCCTTTTCATCCCCCTGTATCCTCCCTAAATCCTCCCCTGACTATTGCAGCGCTTGCACGACTTTACATACTCTGTACCCCCGTTCTGCACCCCTTTCCCACCTCCTGCATCCCCATACCCAAACCCTGCATCTACCCAGCAGCAGAGGGTCCTCTTTTTCCCCTCACTCCCCTCACCATAAAGAGCCTGTACCCTCCCTGCCCACATCCACTCCACGGGACGGGATTTTCCTCTCTGAAGGGGTGTTCTCTCTAAGGAAATGCAGGTCAAGTCCCGCAGATGCTGCTCCTGCATTTACAGCTGTTGAGTGTGCCCCCAAAGTGTGCTGTGGGGGGCAGCTCTCGGAATGGCCTTCACCCCACCATGGGTGGGGTGTGCCAAACTGGAGAACAACCTCCTCTGAGCCTCCAGTGAGCGGGAAGGACTTGTAAGGTCTTAGGGGGTATTGGGGTGGACTGAGCCCCAGCAGAGCTACCTGGGGCTGAGAACGGTTCCCTCAGTGTGGGGAGCGAATACTGGGGAGCAGCACCCAGTCCTGGGGCACACCAGGACCTGGGGTAGTGGTGGTGATGCTCTGGTTTGTCATGGCTCTGTCCAGAGGCTGAGCTTTGTTGTGGTGAGCAGGGACCCCATGAGCCTCTTTGGTATCACAGGCGCACGTTTCTAACGGGGATCACAGCCATGGCCACGGTGGGAACACCCGGCCCCCCCAGCGCCCCTCGTCACACCAACCGCCTGATTAACGAAAAGTCCCCGTATCTCCTGCAGCACGCTCACAACCCCGTGGATTGGTAAGAGCAATAGGGAGCCTTTCCCCTTCCTCCTTCTCTTCTCCTTGTGCCTGTGGGGCTGAGGGACTCTTGTCTTCCCCCCCACAGGTACCCTTGGGGTCAGGAAGCCTTTGATAAAGCAAAGACAGAAAACAAGCTGATATTCCTGTCAGGTAACCAGAAACAAAGCATATTTCATGGCCCCACGTATTGGTCAGTAGATGATCAGATAAGCTGAGCTGCATCCTGAGCTGGTCTGTGAGTAGCCATGTAGGTATGGATGACCACCAAGCAGGAGAGAACCACATGCTGGAGTAGCTCTCTCTGAAAATGGGTTACACGCAGGACCAAAGCCCTTGGCCAGGTTTTAGGATCAAGAGCTGGAGAATTCAGGAGATTTTTCTCCTCCATCTCTTGTCCAGGGAGGCAGCAGCTGTTGCCCATAGGAAGGATTCCCATCTCTGAGTGTTCTCCCCATCATGTGTTTCCTGCTCCCTGTAAAGGACCATCCCTCACCCACATGAGCTTGTTTGCAGTTGGCTACTCGACCTGCCACTGGTGCCATGTCATGGAGGAGGAGTCCTTCAAGAGCGAGGAGATTGGGGAGATCATGAATGAGCACTTCGTATGCATCAAAGTGGATCGTGAGGAGCGGCCAGATGTGGACAAAGTGTACATGACCTTTGTGCAGGTGAGGGAGTCACGGGCAGGGCCCAGGAGGCTTTGACTGGCTCCCTCAGAGTGTTGTTCATTGTCATGTTTCTCAGGCAAGCAGAACCAGTATATGGGGTGGTCTGGGTGGGTCTCAAGGGTGGACAGAAGCGGACATCTGTCTTTGAGTGAGGCTCTTGGATGTGCTGGAAGGGCACAGAGCAAATGCCTCTAACGTGACATTGATGCACATGCGTTTTGTCTTTCAGGCCACTAGTGGTGGAGGTGGTTGGCCCATGAGTGTCTGGCTGACCCCAGACCTCAAGCCCTTTGCTGGGGGGACATATTTCCCTCCTGAGGATGGAATTCATCGTGTTGGTTTTCGGACTGTGCTGCTCCGGATCGCAGAGCAGGTGTGGGGCAGGAATGGTGTAGCAGACAGGGCTGAACCAAAGGGGAAATTGGTCTGGGTTTGAAGGGTGACTGACTTAGGAGATTCAGTTGTGAGGAAGAGTAGGCCAGAGAACCAGCCAGAACTTTGGCCTGGTTAGAAGTGGGTTTGAGCTGATTTGGGGAGGGTGATCGAGAACTGGAGGTGTGGTTTGGACTGGTGCAAGGCAAGAAGAACTGTATTTTTCCCTTTGCATCTTAGTGGGAGGAGAACAAAGATGCCTTGTTGGAGAGCAGCCAGAGGATTCTGGAAGCATTGCGATGCACATCAGAGATCCGTGTGCAGGGTCAGGAGTCACCCCCACCAGCCAAAGAGGTGATGGACACCTGTTTCCAGCAGCTCTCCAGATCCTATGATGAGGACTATGGTGGCTTTTCCAAATCCCCCAAGTTCCCCACCCCAGGTCAGTCTGGTCTCTGCTGCTGAGGGAGCAGACAGCAGTGTGGGGGCAGAGCCCACCCCACAGCCTCCCGTTTTCTCCTGTATTTCAGTGAATTTGAATTTCCTGTTCACATACTGGGCCCTTCACCGAACAACTCCAGAAGGTGCCCGGGCACTGCAGATGGCTCTGCACACTCTGAAGATGATGGCCCATGGGGGCATCCATGACCACATTGGTCAGGTAGGAGTAAATCTTTCGGGGAAGCCCCTGTCATGGCCAGGAGGTGTAGGGTGGAGATATGGGGTAGAGACATCTTCACATGGTCTCTGCAGGGGTTTCACCGCTACTCCACTGACCAGCACTGGCATGTCCCTCACTTTGAGAAGATGCTCTATGACCAGGGGCAGCTGGCAGCCATGTACAGCAGAGCCTTCCAGGTACAGCTCTGGCATCTCTCTGTGTGGCACCCACTCCTGCAGGCTGTGAGGACTGGCCTACAGATTTGGGGAGCAGCTTCAAAGCCTGTTCCCCAAGATACTCCCCATCCCATAGGTATGGAACAATCCAACACTCCCCTTCATCTCCTGTTGTTTATCCAGAAGTGCTACACAAACCCATGACAGTGTAGCCCCAGGGCTTTGAGCATAATGGGGGAGGAAACAGCCTTTAGGCTGGTCCTTGCAAGTCAGCAGATAATGCTGCTGCTTCTGACCTGGGTGTAACTCCAGCATTACTCTCCACTACCCTTTGTAGATATGCGTAGATTTCTGTTGAAGGTCTTACTCCGAATCCATCCCTCATTTAAAATCTTTGGACTTCCAAATGCTCCTTTGCCAAATCTTCAAATTGAAATCTTTCACCATATCTTGCTGTGTCTCTTGCCCCCTGCCACCTGTGTAATACTGATGTACACCCCATGTCTCCCACAGATCTCTGGTGATGAATTTTTTGCTGATGTTGTCCGTGATATTCTACTCTATGTCTCGCGGGACCTGAGTGACCGGGTAGGCTCTTCCCTGAGCTGAGCCAAAGGGAGCCACTTACCCTGCTCTGAGATGTGGCTTGGCGCCATTTTTCCCTCCCTTCTGTCTCAGCTGAGCTCAGTCTGGAGCACTACTGAGGCTATTAGCCAGACTGACAGCTGTGCAGTGATGGGAAACTGGCTGAAAGTGCTGTCCTGGAGCTGGAAGGGTCTCTCTTGTGCTTTTCTCAGGCAGGGGGTTTCTACAGTGCAGAAGATGCAGATTCCTACCCAACCACCACATCCAGAGAGAAGCGAGAAGGAGCTTTCTGTGTGTGGGCAGCCAAGGAGCTCCGGGCTCTCCTTCCTGACCCTGTTGAGGGGGCCACAGAGGGGACAACCTTGGGAGATGTCTTCATGCACCACTATGGAGTGGAAGAGGCTGGCAACGTGGACCCCATGAAGGTGAGGGAGAGCAAAGACTTGCCTGGTGTCAGGAGTACTGATGAGGGACCTGCATCCATAGGCATGGAGGGGTGGCAGAGCAGCCCCAAAGCACTCAGAGTCCAACACCTCCCAAGCCTGATGGCATTCCTAGAACGTATCGTCCTCTCCCTTCAGGACCCCTATCAGGAGCTGAAGGGAAAGAACGTTCTCATTGCCCACTGCTCCCCGGAGCTGACGGCAGCCCGATTCGGGCTGCAGCCGAGCCGGCTGAGTGCCCTGCTGCAGGAATGCCGACAGAGACTGTCCTCAGCCCGGGCACAGCGGCCACGGCCACACCTGGACACCAAGATGCTGGCAGCATGGAATGGTGAGAGGCGGCTCTGCTCTGGGGACACATGCCTTGGCTGGACCCCCACCAGGGCCTGGTAGCAACAGGTCCTGCTGGAACTGGAGAGCTCCCACAGAGGCACTGGGTAGGCTGTGATCAGGGGCTTGTGGAAGCAGCGCCATACATGCATGCCTTGGGAGTATCAGGATACTGTTCTGGCTTTATTTCCCTCCACAGCTGCCAGCAGAGAGCAGCAAAACTCTTCCCCTGGCTCAGTCCGGCTCCTCTGGCTGGGCTGTGGGAAAGGGGTCTGAGTTGGGGACCCAGGACCCTGACGGGCATAGAGCCCATCCCTACTGCTGCATGGGTGAGGGATCACAGCACTGTGTCTATTTGTTTGGGAGTCCTGCCCCAGGGAATAACTGCATGACCCCAGGCTCTGTTCCCAGCAGTAAATTCCTGAGTGTTTGGGTCTGGAGCTGGCATGGACTGGACTTATCCTGCAAACTGGAATAGGCTTGAGCTCTATATGTGCTCACAAGTAAGGGCTCAGCTCTTGCTGGCCTTACAGTACTCTGCCCATCTCTTTGGTGGCAGCAAATGACTTCATTAGAGATTGGAGCTGAGCAGAAGAGCTGAGACTTTACCTGCTGGCATCAGAGAGGATGAGCTTCATGTTGAGCATCCTTCAAAGCACTGACAGTGACCCTCTCACCAGTTCCGTGTGCCCCCCCGACTTGTCCTGCTGTCTCTGCCTCTGCAGGGCTGATGATCTCAGGCTTTGCCCAGGCTGGGGCTGCCCTGGCTGAGCAGGGATATGTGAGCAGGGCTGCACAGGCAGCTGCCTTCCTGAGGACACACCTTTTCGACCCCGACAGTGGGAGGCTGCTGCGGAGCTGCTACCAGGGCAAGGACAACTCAGTGGAGCAGAGGTGAGTATCAGAGAGTCCACAGATTTGACTGGCCACCTGCAGGTGCTGCCCAGACCCCCAGCAGTCCCTGTCCTCTCTTCCAGGCAGGACTGAACTGGGAGGGAGGGAGACTGCTTGTTTTATATGGAGTTCCGGTGCAGTTTAGGAAGGTTTAGTGTCCCCCAGCTAGTGAGGAGGAATTGAAGTCAAAACCTTTCCTGTTCCTCATCTTTCATGCTGGCGTTTTCCCCTGCCTTCTCCTCCTGTATAGAACCCTGGGGCTGAGTTGTGTGATGGCCACAGCCATTGCTTTGCTTGGTGGCATCTCCTTGAGTAGCAGAGACCAGTAAGCAGAGCTTTACTGAGTTGGAGAACATTTCTAACCTGCTCAGTTTAGAGATTCTGATTTTCCTTCTCTGTCTCCCAGTGCTGTGCCCATCCAGGGCTTCCTGGAGGACTATGTCTTTGTCATCCAGGCGCTCTTTGACCTGTATGAAGCCTCACTGGAGCAGGGCTGGCTGGAGTGGGCCCTTCATCTCCAGCACATGCAAGACAAGCTCTTCTGGGATCCTAAAGGCTTTGCGTATTTCTCCACTGAGGCTGGCGATCCCTCCCTGCTCCTGCGTCTCAAGGATGGTGAGCTCAGGGACCTGGCCATGTATTGTGTGAATTGTGGTGTGGGAGGACAGGGCTGATGGCAGATGTTGTCCTTTGCAGACCAAGATGGAGCAGAGCCCACCCCTAATTCTATCACTGTCACAAACCTGCTCCGAGCAGCTTGTTACTCTGGTCATATGGACTGGGTGGAAAAAGCCGGGAAGATCTTGGCTGCCTTCTCAGAGAGGTTGCAGAAGATCCCGATAACCCTCCCAGAGATGGTCCGGGCCACCGCTGTCTTCCATCATACCCTCAAACAGGTATGGGCTGGGGCTCAGTGTCCCCTGCAGGACGTGCTGTAGGAAGTGCGGTTGGTAATGGCATGGGTGCGGTCACAGCTCTGTTTTCTCCCTCCTGCCACCCACCCTCCCCCTGGCCAGGTCATCGTCTGTGGGGACCCCCAAGGAGAAGACATCAAAGAGATGCTGCACTGCATCCGCTCTGTCTTCAGCCCAAACAAGGTAGAGATGCCCCCTGCCTGCTAGCCCTTCACTGGTCTTTGGTGTCTGCACTGCTGGTGCTTCATCCTTTCTCCCAGTGCAGCTGTTGCACCCATCCTCCTCTGTTCTGCCTCTCTTCTGGGAAGCATCCTGTCCCTTTCATATCTAAGCACAGCCAGCAGGGCCATGGCTGAGCCCTGCGCCCTTCGCCCTGCACAAAGCATGGGCAGTCCAGCCCAGAAGTGGCTGCAGCAGTGGTTGTTATTGCTGCTGGCTGTTTACATGGCTCTCAACCTGAGCCCAGGGCTTTCCCAAGGGGAAACCTTTCATTCTGATGTGAATGTGTCATGCCCAGTGTGGATGTGTCACATCCTGTGCAGACCCAGTTGATATCTGGGTCACCTGCTGCCTGGAGACACCCTCGTATCTTTGGAAGGGATGAGGCAGTGCCTCACTCCAGTTCTGGATACCACCAGCTGGGAGAGGCTGGCTTTTCCCAAAGCTTTTCTCCCATTCAGCAGCTGTTGCTGTGTATTGGGGTTCCTGCCTGGCTCTGCTTGTCTTCATCCCTGCTTTGAGATGTATCAGTGCATCCCACAGAGGGGCTGGAGTTGTTGGCTGCATCTGAAGCTGGCAGGGAAGGGCAGCACAGAAGCTGGTGCCCATCAGCTTTGGTGGGCAGTGTCCGTGCCTTGGGGATTATGGCTTTGACCTCAGCAAAGCTATGGAGCTCAGGGAAATAGGACTGGACTGTGAGTGATGGGGCTCAGTGTTTGGATTGGATTCATCCCTGGCCATTGGGTCCTGGTGTCAGGGACTGGTATGTTCAATCTCAGTATCTGGGGAGCTGAAGCCAAAGCACCACTTTGCCTCTGTAACCCCAGCTAGGATGAACTGGGGAGGGCTAAGCCCTCAGCACAAAATCCTCTGCTCTGTAATCTCATTAGCTCAGCCCACAGGGGTGTTGCCCCGACCCTCTGCCTGTGTGCCCAGCAATGTTTAATGCCAGCATTGTAGGAAGAGGGACACCTTCCAGGGACGCGAGTGGGGCACACAGCTCTCTGTCCTTCCTCTGCCATCACCTGTCCAGCAGCACCCTCGTTCCACGCAGGTCCCTATTTTGTGTGCAAGGCCTCTATTCCCACACCCGTTCTCTGTCCCTTTGAAGGATTACACTGGGTGACTCAGTTTGCAGGAATGGGAGCCCAGCACCATTGTTAATAACCCTCTGCCCACAGCTGGTTCAGCCCTTGGTCCCCTCAGCAGTTTCGGGGTCTTGAGCAGAACAAACAGACAGCCATGTCCTCTTCTTCCCTGCAGTCTGGCTCCCTCCTGCAAAGCTGGTAACAAGCCTGGCTGGTGGGGATGCTCCTTCCCCAGGGGAAGATCTTTCTCCCCCAGGCTTTTGCATTCCTTGGGGAAGGGAGAAGATGAGGCCTGGGTATTCTGGATGGATATTTCCATGGGGGAGTGAAGCCATGGTCATGCCTGCCAGGGCTGCTTGCAGGGGACCTATGCTTCGAGGAGCATATGAGAGGTTGCAGCTGGAAGCTGGCAGTGGGCAGGGTAGCTCTGTTTGCCCCTTGTGTGCTCCTCATGTTGCGATGATGGGATGGAGCCAAAGCTGTTCCAGCTTGGGTTTATTTCCTGGAAGAAGAATTGTGGCAGGAGGGGGAAGCTCTCCCCCAGAAGAGCATAGCCCTGTGGACATTTATCTCCCCTTCCCTAAGCATGAGTGTGCAGGAGTGGTAGAGCATGATCTCTGGGAGTAGCAGTGGCTCCTCACCTTGCAGAAGTGATGGGAGGAAGGGGAGAGAATCCCACTTCTCAGAGAGTTGCACTACCTTTGGGAGCAGCCCACTGCCTCCCAACAGCTGTCCCTCTTTCCATGCTGCATCACACAGACATGAGCGTGCTCCTGTTCCCACTTGCCTCCATCCCCCTCCAGCTGTCCCTCAGGTCTCCTTCCCTGCCTTGGGAAGCTACCCTAAGCAGAGCAGCCCTCTGTCACCTGCTCCAGGGACATGGCTGATTTGGGAATTGCCTTTGCCAAGGAGTTGGGGGAACATTCCTGTATCCCCTGTGTTCCCACTCCCTTTGTGACAGCAGGGTGCTGGGGGCCAGGCTTGTGTGCAGGAGCACAATTAATTAGGTCATTCCAGTAACTAATTCTTTACAAGCCTCACCCTGAAATCCTTGCTGTAACAAGATGCTGATGATAAAGTTGCATTGAGGTTGTGATTTTAAATGGACCCTGGGTCTGGAGTAGCCCTTTGCTGCAGGCAGCTCTTTGGGGATGCAAGTAGGGATGATGCTGATAGCTGTTCCTGTGGGTGTCCTGGTGCTGGCAGCAGAGACGGTTGGATCCCTGCTCTGGGGCTCGATCCCAGCTGCTGGCGTAGATCCCTGCCCTGTTAATGGTCTTTAGGGTAATTATGAAGGATCCCATTATCTCCTCGGCTGCAGAGCGCTCGCCTGCCGCTTGCCTTCATCCTGGCCCCATGAGAAGACCTTGGAGAGCTTGTGAGAAAAATGAATAATGAATTTCAGATTGGACGTGAATTGGTAATTAATCACTCCTGGAATTAATTCCAGACAAAGGTGAAGGGGGCGGAGATTGGACGGAGCAGGAGGCAGGCAGGGAGACAGGCTGAGCCAGAGCTGGGTCAAGCAGATGTGGGGTGATGGGGGATAGGACAGGAATGCAGAAGCCACTATCCAGGGCAGGGACCTGGGGATGTGGTGGCCCCCTGGGGACACAAGGGTGTGGGCAGCCCCTGCCAGGCATGAGTGAGGCTGTGTGAGTGCCTCTTGATGTCAGTGCTGTGCTCTGAGAAGTAGCATTTGGTGTCAGCATCCCTTGATGGCATTGGTGTGAGTGGTAGGGACATGTTGCAAGTGTGTCCATGCTCAGCAGACACATGCAGGGCTGGGATTGGGGTGGGCAAGGAAGAGCTGTGTGCTCCAGCATCAGGATGTTCCCTCTGTGCTTTGGGAAGGGACAGCCTTTTGCTCACCCTTGGCATCTGTGTTGGCTTGAGGCTCGATGCCAGCTCCTGGCCTTTCTCCTGATTAGCCTGTAAGCCCTGAGGCTTTAACAAACAATTTTCCTTTCAGAAAAGCTAATTATCCTGGCAGCCCAGTCATCACCTCTGGCTGATGCTGCTGTGTCAGCCGGGAGAGCCCCTGACCCACTGCTCATTGTTGCCTGATTTTTTCTGGGAAGCGTGGGGAGGACAGGAGGAACTGGGCTGCAGGTGGGATGGGGCAATACTGCAGCTGTTTCTGGGGCTGTTCTTTGGCTGGGCAGGTGTCCCCAAGGAGCTGGCTAGGCTGGGATCTTCTGATCCAGCCTAAGCACCTAAGCAGCTTCATCCTGGCTGCCAACTGTCTGGTGTGGTTAAGGGAGGCAAAGCTGCCACATCTCCATCATGCTTCTTCCTCCACTTGCATTATAGGGATGTAACCACTGTGGACCCCCGGAAGAGGGCTGGAGTGGGTTCTTTCAGCTCCCCATCCCCTCCCCATTTTGGGAGAGTGTGTGGGGGGACACTGCCACCCCTCAGCATGTCAGCTGGCTGTCACTGGCTGCACTCTCTGGCTCTCACAGCTCCTTCTCTGGGCAGGTGCTGATGGTCGCGGATGGAGACAGCACTGGGTTCCTCTACCGCCAACTGCCTTTCCTTGCATCCCTGGAGAGGAAGGATGGGAAAGCCACTGCCTATATCTGCAGCAACTTCACCTGCTCCCTGCCTGTCACGTCTGTCCAGGAGCTGCGTCGGATGCTCAGACCATGAGCTGCTCAGTCCTGTTGCCTGTGGGAAGGCAAGAGTGGGACAGACTGGCATGGGAACATGAGAGAACCCCATAACAGAGGCACCATGAGCACCATCCCAGATGGTTCCTAGCAGTGCAGTGGGGCTCTGCCCTTTGCCACCTGCAGCAGGTCGGGGTCTACTTGCACTGTTGCTGCAGCAATGTCTCAGCACAACTGACTGTAGTCCTGGGGGCTGTTTTTGGTATGGCCAGGAGACACCTGTGGAGAAGCATCTCCTGCCCCTGTATGCATGCTTGCTTCTCACGTCTTCTTGCTGAGAAAAAGGAAAACAAATTAAATATAAATCCCAGTGTTAATGGAGAAGTCAGATGGAAAAACTGTTAGGGTTCCTAGAGCAGCCCAGGGTAACACTATCAAGAGCACCTGGATGACTTGGGAGTCAAGTGCTCTTAAAAGTGTTACTGGCTACAACAGCTGTGTATTTTTCTGTTACAGAGAAGATTGTAACATATATTAACTTAATATATAGCGCATGGAAAAAACCTGCTGATTACAACTGATGTAAAGTTTATTCTCCCTTTCCTCCCGTCCTTCCGTCCTTGTCCTCCCTGCTTCCAAATGGGTGAGTACCAGGTTTTCAGCATCCCTCTGACACCCTGGGCTCCCCCAGCACAGCACCTCATACCCCAGCTGGATAGGTGCCATCATCTGGCAGCAAAATGGCACTGCCCACTAGCTTTGTAGTGGGTTGTGCCGGGATTTTGGAGTAACTAGCCAGGAGAAATGCCTTTGAAGTCAAATCGGAATTTTGCACTTCATCTGAGTGCTTTCTATGCTTGTGGAAGAAGAGAGGTTTTGTTTGCTCTCGTCTCTTGGTTTTAAAAGCCTGAAGTGTTTCTGGAAATCCAGCTGAAAATTGCTGGTTTGGCAGATGTCTGCCTGTTTTCCTCTGGGTTTTTTTGCCCCCTTTTTTTTTTTTTTAACTTGGCGTCTCTGCTGTGGGGATTGATTTGACACTCGTCCTCAGAAGTGCTCAGAGTGAGTTGGTTTGTGTCTGCTGGGAGAGCATCCTCAGAGAGCAGGGCTGATGCTGAGTGCCTGTGGGGAAGGCCACATAGATGCCACAATTGCAGCTGTCCCCGAGGTGGCACGGGGCTTGGGNGAATGAATCTTAAAGGTGCAAAAACTAATTTTCTAGGCTACACAGATGAATGGGGATAACGAGCCTCATACAGTCAACCCAGGACAGGTGACAATTTGGTGCCCACCAGCCCCTTGTGGCACAGACACAGGGTGCTTTCCTTCCATATCTTGTTGCTTGTTGGTGTCTCTGTGAGCCTCCAGGCAGAGCTGTGCTGTGAACCTCTGTCAGGATGAATTGACTTCACCTCTCAGTAAAACAAAACAAAAAAGAATGAGAAGTTCTTTGTAATGAGTAACTGTTGTTGTGGCATCTCTGTCCTCCCGGTGCCTTTGCCTTGCTGCTGTCCCTGGGTGTTGGTGGCCATGTCCTGTGCTTCCCACACTCTGCCTGTCCCTGGAGCCATCCCTGGGCTTTATGGCCTTAGCAGGGGGTGGCTTTGCTTGAGTTCTACTGCAGCTCACCTTCTGGACCCCTTCGTACCCCTTGCCCAGGCTCGGTGCTGGGGCACCCAGGGGTGCTGCTCCTCATTGGTGGCTACAGTGGTTAAACCCTCCCAGTAGTGCTTCTTGTCCTTTCCTGTCATCCCTTTCCTGTCACCAGCCTTCTGATTTCATGCCAAATGCTGTTTTGCTGCAAGGGTTGTTTTCTGGGGCAGTTACCAGGAGACAGGGCTGGTGGGTGCTGCCCAGCCTACCCAGGCCCTCAGGAGGATGATGGAGTGTGATCTCAGGGGTCCTGTACCACTTCACAGTGCCTATTTTCCTGATCCCTTCATGCATTCCCTTTGGTGGCTCAGGGTGGCTGGAGGCAGCATCCTGCATTCCCCCTGCTCCTCTCCAGCTGCAGAGCTGTCAAAAAAGCTCTCCAAAAACACATCAGATAACTGATGTGCTGCTTTTTCCTCACAAACACATGGAGATGCCTGTGCATCAGGCTGTCGCAGATGGCACAGAGGGACTTCTTTCTGCCCAGGGCTCTGGGCTCACCTGGGGGCCCCAGCAGCCATGGATGGGGAGAAACAGGTTTTCCCTTGGCGTCTTTTTAATACAAACACCTGCTTTAAGATTTAACACTTACATTGGGGGATGTGCAGGGCACCCCATTGCTCAGACCACCAAGGCAGATGGGAGGCCTGACACCCACCGTGCCCCTTTGGGGTGCCTGGGACACGTGGGGTAGGAGGGAGGCAGCATAAGCAGCCACCCTTGCTGCGCTAATGAGGCTTTCCCTGTAATTAATATTCCCTGGAAAACCCAGCACTGGTTCTGGATCTCTCAGCTTTTATCTCCTGTGGTGTTGTAGTGACATCAATGGAAGATGGGCTTTGAAAGCTGTTTGTTGTGGGGGATGTTGCATCTGTGGGAGAGGGGGGATGGAGAAGGGTGTCCCAAGCCTGGATCCTGCTCCAGTGTCAATACCCCCATCCAAAACACATGTGGGGGTGCAATTTGGGCATTCCTTTTAGAAGGTACATTGGGCAAAATCATCAGGTCTCTTAAGCTGGGCACACCGTTAATTCACACATGAGCACCCACATCTGGCACAGCTGAGCACCCCATTGCCCCACACCTGGGTGGCCAAATAGTCAGCACCTAAGCACTGATCTGTTTATGCCTGAGTGGATGATTAGCTCCTGCCTGAGGGTTATTTTGGGCATGAACAGGCAGGTTTTGTGGCTGGGGGCTGCTGTAGGAGGAGGTTTGGAAGTGCTGCTGAGTGGGTGCTCTGAAAATGATGGAAAGGCTCCATAATGCCCCAGAATATCAGGGGAACCTATGGCAGGCAGGTGCAGGGGGGGCAGGAGATGTGGGGCTGGTATGAGGAGTCCTTTCAAAGCTAATCCTATGCTGTTTGAGTATTCACCCAGAGAGAACTTGCAGCCAGCAAGCTGCCATGGTGAATCCCCTTAGTTCCAGCCTTCTCTCCTGGGTTATTTGGGGTGCTTGCTGGGGGTCCCCTTGCAGCAGGATGTGGGCGGGGGTTGCACCAACCCTCCTCTGGCATCCCATGGAGCATCTGCAGGCAGTGGAGGGGGCTGGGGGGCTCAGCAGCTCCTACTACCCTTCCCTGCCTCAGCATTTGCCTTGCACAGATGTTCACACCATCCAGCTCCAAGTAATTCCAATATTCCTGGCAAGTGAATTTGCAGCTGAGGCTGGCCGACTTGCTCAAAATGTGCTTCTTTCTTTTTAAACTGACCTTCCATGCAGGTTGGTGCCAGGGACCAAGGGGACACAGCCAGGCTGTTCTATGGGGACTCTGTGGGGGTGTCCCCCGTGGCTCATCTGCTGCTTTAGTTTCCCCTCCCATAAAAGTGTGTCCTGGCCATTTCTATCCAAACCTGCACCACCTCTGCATGGCCCTGGAGCATGTGCCCTGCCTGGCCACTCCCAGAGCCCCTGTGTGCTCCAGAGCTGTGCAGAGGAACTCACAGCTCTCCCCAGGCTGGCTGCCTTTGCCAGGTGCACTGGCCAAGGTATTTTGGGGACCATCATTCCCACATAATGCTCAGCTGCTCTGAACAGGCTCTTTACCCACAGGCCAATGCTTAGAACCAGTTTACCACTTAGAAGTCCCCCATGCATTCCTGCATGGCAACTGCAGCAATCCCACCCATTTCTCAAGGGACTGCCAACCTTGGCCACAGCTGGGAAGGCAGGGAGGGGTGAGGAGGGATGGCTGAAGGCCCTGTGGCACAGCAAGAGGCCATCAGCACTGATTAAGGGTTATGCAATGAACACTTGGCCATTGCAGGCCAGGGCAGGGGTGCACGTGGCCATTAATCCTCCTTTATTATAGTTTTGATATTTACTGACTGTGGTAACGTCATTTTTGCATTTGCATTAAATCAAAATTAAATGTTTATTTTGGAGGCTTTACAGAAGGATGTTCAGGGTGGAAGGTGCAGGTTTGTGGGTGCCTGGGTGGGAGAGGGGTTTTGGGGTTGTACAGAGGAATCAGAACTGCAGTGGAAGGATGGTCTTGCCATCAGTGTGGGGATATCCCCAGGTGCTGTGCCAGGCTGTCAGTCCAGGTGAGGTGACAGTAGCATCTCCACTGCCTTCGGCACTTTGTGAGCTGCCAAATTAGAGGCAAGAGATGCTGAGGGCTCCCAGGGAGCCTGGGCTGCTAATCAAAGGGGAGCAGGCTCTGCTTTCCATCTGGGGTTTTATCCAAGACTCCAGGAAGGCTGCTCTTCTCCCCATGGCTGGGTGGAATTTGGATTTAACTCCTTGTGTGCTGCAGCCTGGCAGGAGCAGGTAGCAATATTTCATTGTATTACCTGATACTAAAACCCACAGGAATGCTGAAACTTGGGGAAACCCGAAGCTGGGAGACAATGCCCAGATTTTGGGGCCAAATGTCCCGCTGGAATAACAGCTCCCAGCCATAGGAGCCAGGTTTCTGGCTGCAAGCATGGATGTCCTGAGGCAACTTCCCTGGTGCCTCTGGGCTGATGCCTACTGGCTTGTTTGGGGTTTTTACCCATGGAGGAGCAACCTGAATGTCTCTGTGTGACGCAGCACTCTCCTCTCTGTCCCTGACACCCATGAATCTGGGGCAGGCAGAGCTGGGCTTGCTGCAATTATCCATGGATTAACGACAGCTAATTTAGTTTGAGTCGCAGAAGCTAAACTGGATCAATACGGGGTGAAGAGTATAAAGGAGGAATCAATAAGTATTCAGAAATGCAGAAATCGGGCTGCACATCCCTCTGGGATGACACTTTTGGGGCTGGGGCAGCGGTGCTGCCTGAGTGATGTGGGGCTGGGAGAGAACAGTGGGGACATGGGAACGGGTGGCAGGCGATCCCCGGGGCGATGCACGCTAGCACGGCAGAACTGCGACTCGGCACAAGGCTTTCATCGGGTTTGTGCAGCTCAGCAGACCGGAGGCTGCCGTGACAGGCGCAAGCTGCGGCTCTGCGGGATCCGAGGCACGGGTTTGACAGCCGGCCCCCGCCGGGGCCGGTGCCAGTGCCGATGCACTCACCCCCACACTCCTGGGGATGTCACGGCCGCCAGGAAACTGGTTTGATGTTCAACCACAATTTGGATACGAGCTGGCTTGTGCCACCTGCAAGGAGTGCACCAACCGGGCATCCTCACGGCAGGATGGAAACTGGGGATGTCCCAGTGACCTCTGGGGTTTCTGTGCTCCCGTGGCCACCAGTGAAGGCTTGGTCTGTCTCCCTCGTGTTGCCTCCTGGGCTGGCAGCAGGGCACAAGGCAGGGTGCTTCTTTCTAGCTGACAGCCTATGAATGTTTATATCAGCCTATTAAAAATGGCCACTGCATCCCAGATTACTCACAGGGCCGTGGATAGAGGCAGGGTGCTGGGTGCAGTGGCACTTATGTCACCCTGACTCTGTGGTCAGACAGAGTGGCATGTGGTGACAGTGGCATGACCTCTCAGCTGGGATGGGATGGAGCAAGGGATCCCTGTCCCTCTGGGGCTGCATGAGCAGCTCTCAGGTCTTGCCTTTGGACCAGGCCCTGCTCTCTCGTGAAACCCTCTCGTCCCTCCTGGGAGCCTGCTCAGGGTGTCAACAGCACCCAGATTTCTACACCTCTTGGCTCCTCTTCCTCACCATCTTGTGCTTTAAAACTCATGTTTTAGTGGCTGTGAATGAGGTCTCTATCAGCTGCTGAGGGCTGTGGGAGCTGCTACCCCCACCACGTGCTGGGGATGTGCTGTCTCTGGGATGCAGCCAGAACAGGAGTGTTTATCTCCCAGAAAAGAAAGAAAATCCATGTTTTGGTGAACAAATAGAAATTAAAAGGGGAAAATATGGAGATAAAGTTATTTCCCATCTCCTAAGGGGTTGGCTGGGACAATAAAGAGAAGAATCTAATTTAGGAGGAGTCTACAAAGACAGAAGTGCTGGAGGGGTCCTGGCTGTCATGTGAAGCTGCAGCCTGAGCATCAATAGAACAAATTCATGGGGATGGGATGTGCCCTGGCAAGTGTAGGTGTCCCTATAGTGTTTGGAAACCCTTCAGCCCACAGGCAGGCTTGGTCAGGGGCTAAACTCTGGCAGGGGAAGGGTTCTTGCTTTGCTTTCTGTGGCCAGTGCTGGAGAGAAGCTCTGGGAGGGCCCAGTCTGGGAGGCAGGATGAGGAGTAGGAGAACCCTGTGCTGAGAGCAGGCAGGCAGAGGCAGTGAGGCAGAGCAAAAGGAGATAGGAGACAAAATTAGGAGGCAATCAGTCTGGAAACGCACCCCGGGGAGGGAAAGCACTGAGCATGGCTGAGTTAACCTAGGTCAGTGCAGGGCAGAGGTTCAGTGTCACCATCTCTGTGACTGCAGTGCTTTGGCAGATCCCCCAGAGAATAGTGGGATGGAGGCGACAGCAAGGGCCTGGTGTCCTTTGAGGCTTGCAGATCTGAGAAGCACAGGCAAAAACCCCTTGAGGAAGATGCTGTTCTCTCTCCACACTACCTCCCAATCCTCCTGTCTGCCATGCTGCTCTGGGCTCCCCCATCACATGCTAATGAAAGTCCTGGATACTGCCACTAATGAAGGGCCTTGGCTTTGATCACCACTACAGATCCTTCCCCCGTTTCTGGATGAGATCCTTGTGGTACTAATGAAGTCCCTAAATCCCTTTTATCTCCCAGGACAGCCAAGGGGAAGGGCTGCAGTGCAGTGGGGGTCCTGCCACCCCCCCCACCCACCCCCCCCAGGGGAGTGTAGGACCCAAGCTCCTCCTGAACCCTATCTCCATGGCAACACTGTGGGATGCTTCTGCTGGATACTCGTACAAGGCCACCAAAGGGGAATCCCAGCAGCCTGGGAACTTTGGCAGGGTCAGGGAGAAAATGCCTGTCTGGGTTAAAAGCACGCCTGCCTGTTCTGTCCATCCACAGCAATAGCCCTGTGAATATTGCTCAGAGGCTCTGCTTGTTCCCAGCAGCAGCCACTTAATACTCAGTCCATGCAACCTCTCCAGTGACAACGAGCATCTCCCAGAACAAACAATTACAGAATTAACCCCAAAGGTCTTTCAGCCCCTAACTTTCCATTCCTGACCATGTCCTTAGCTTGGCTTTGATGAGCCAAGGGATAGAAAATCCCATAATTTCCGTAACACGGCACCAGTGCAGCCTTTGATACATATTTTTCCTTAACATTTGTCTTTCCTTTTTACTTCTTATTTTTTTAAATTATTACCAGGCACAGTCAGATTTAAGGAAACACAGGCACAGGGGGCTCAGGAGTTCTTGTGGTGCATTGGGAAGGGGAAGTCTGGGGCTGTTTCAGGTGAATGCATGAGCTGGTTAGCAGAGAAATGGGATCCATCCTGCTTCCCTGAGAGTCTCTCTCAGGATGCCTTAGGGCAAAAATCAGCCCTGCAGAGGAAACACATTGCTGTGTTGTTGCTTGCTGGCTGGGATGGAGGTGTCTTGAGGGGGCTGCCCTGCTCTCAAAGTAGTCCTCCTTGTTCCCCCAGGCTGTGCACTGGGGAGCTCAGGCTGTTCCCCTTCATTTGTTGTCATTTATCTATAATTTAGAGTGGGATTTAGTTATATTCTAATTGAGTTTCATGTGTCACAGCATGTCTCAAACAGAAAATAAAATATTTAACAATCTCCATGGGTAATAAAGATTCACATTTCCCTCATTCTGGTTCACAGTACATTAATATTCTGCACCACACTCCGCAGGTATTAACTTCATTCAGATTTCTCCCTGGTTATGCAATATAAGAGTAACGACAGATAGAAGCCAGAGCTTAAAAAAATTATAATCAAAACCAACAACAACAAACCAGTTTGATGTCATTAACTCCCCTCTGTTGGTTAGGGAAGCATTAATACGTTCCCTTTCATTGCTGGCTCCTCTGTGCATGCAAGTGCTATGTGTCTACTCACATTACTATAGGCAGGAGAAGGGCAGGGGCAGCTCCAGGGCTGGGAGAGATCTGGTCTTGGAGGGCCAGGACCCAATTGGGCTGAAATAAAGCCAGGATCGTGTCTCCACTGTGGTGCTGCTTGAGTGGGGGTGCACATGAGATTGGATTGGACTAAAGCATCACTGGTCCTTCTTGGGGCTGGATCAGTGCTGCCACAGCTGGACACTCGGGTGGTGAAATGGGTTGGGCACATGGTGAGGGGAAGCCCTGGGTGATTTTTGAGTGGTAACTGGTCCCCACGAGGGTGAGCTGTGTCTGTACTAAGCAAACAGGACCTGCGTACTGTGGGAAAGAAGCTCTTGGGGAAGGTCTTGGGACTTGCTGTTCTGAGAGTGACTGAGTGCTGTAGCCAGGTCTGATGTGTGGGGGCTTGCCCAGGGCTGGGCTGAGGAAAATGAAGCCACTTGGGACACAGTCGTGTCCAGGCTTTCCACTGCAACAACTCCCAGGAGGCAGAGACAGGCTTTGATCCTGTTCATGTCCTGTGCTTTGCTGTGGGACTGCTGGGAGGTTGATGTGGGGCACCTGCTAGCCCTTTGCCCCATCCCTGGGTGGTCTGAAGACTTGGGCTGTTCCTTGGGGAGCTCCCAAGGGAGAGGCTGGGGCTGTGATGCTTTGGAATCTCCAAACCCACTCATTACCCCAAGAAAAGGGAGGATGTGGGAACATACTGGTCTGGTACAGAGCATGAGAAGTGGCATGAGGCTGGCACTGGACTGCCCTGGTGGTGTGGAGCTTTCTCAGCATCACATTCCCTTGTGTTCTCTGCACCCCACGGGGCAGCTGGATCCCCACCAGCTCTGCCCTTCTCCCACACTGACAGCCCTGACTCACTGGACTGCTCACCTCCTGCACCTAAGAATCTTATTTTGTCCCTGTTGGCTCTGTCTGTGTGTGCTCACAAAGGGCTGGGCAGGCCCAAACCAAGCGGTCCCCCTCCAGCCACCAGACGGGTTAACCCCAGGGGCAAAGCTGCTCGTGCCGCCTGTGGATTCGCTAAGGCAATGGTGATTCGTGCCAGGGAGAGGCCACACACAGGCGGTGTGATCCAGCTACAACGTGTGGAGCTGGCTAAAAGCGCCCTGGGTGCCACTAGCACCTCCCCACCGGCACGGCGAGGGGCTAGCGCAGAGGAGGGACCACACGGAGCTGCAGGGATGTGGCTCACTCCCGGGGCTTGCCGGGGTCACCCTGCTGCTCTGCCTCCTCTCACACCACATCCCTTGCTTCTTGCATGTCCCCATGCCTGGCATGGCTTTGGGGCATTGCCTCTGTTGCCTGGGTTCCCGTGCATCCTGAGGATGCTGTGAACTGCTGAAAATTCTAAGTGCTCTTTTAATTATGTGCCATGAGGAAAGCAGCCTTGATCTTGAAAGAAGGCTAATGATGGGACCAACAGGATATTTTCGGTGGCAGAAGCCCAGAATCCATCTCAATGTATCTTTAAAAGGGAAAAATTTCAGGTTTGCCTATGAAATAATAACTATTAACTTATAAACAATGACATCACCATACACGTCGCTGCTGGGGAAGCAATTTAGAGATGCCTTGCCGATGTGGAGCGAGAGCATCTGCTCTCTGCTGGAAGGAGGAGGAAGATCTCCTCACCAACATTAAATTTAAATGAGCCAGTTCTCACTTCCATGCTTCTGCAGCGCTCAGCTCCTGCAAGAGGTTGACTGGGGAGCACAGGCTTCAGTGGGGGTTCAACAAGCCACTTCTCCGTGCCTGGCTTTCTAAGAGTGTCAAAATCAGACTTTTCTATCCAGGAAGGCTCCCTGGTTCTGTATGGACCCATTACAGGGTGGGATTTGGTCTCCACTTGCCCCAGCACTTTGTTCAGCATCTTGTCCCAGCAGAGCCACCTGTGCCCCATCTCCCACAGGCAGGTGATGAGAAGCACCCCAATGTCCCCACAGGTGAGACAGAGAAGTCCAAGTGCTCTTGGTGATGTAGAAATTGCTGTAGGGTGAAGTGAGGCCAGGATGATCCCACTCCAGCATATTGCAGCACCGCAACCTGGGCACCTCTGTCTGCAGCCACTCAGGTGCACTGCCCCCCATCAGCCACCCCCACTGTGAGCTGCTGGCAGGCTTTGTCATGTTCCACATTATTTTTAATCATATCTTATTTTAAAGGGCTATTAATTACAAAAATTTCCCAGCAGAGGCCTTATATGAAAAAAAAAGAAGTCAGAAGGAAAGGGGTAAAAAACCCCTGCTTTTCACATCAAGGGCTCTTACAGGTGAACTGAAATATGAATAAAATTAACAGAGCAGTGAAGGAGCAAAGTTTGGGGTGTGTAAGGGCCAGTGACACCCAGGGTGCCACCAGTTCATGGCCAAGATCATTTGTGGGTACAGAGCCCCCCTCTCCCTGGAGGAACGACCTGCCATCCCAGCCATCCCAGATGTTCCCAGATGGCAGCCTACAGCTGCCAACTTGGGGTGGCAGTCACTGAGATGAGAGGTTCAGTGGGGTGGAGGGCACAAGCTCTTGCTCATGACCCAGCACCCTGCTGGCTTGGCCCCAGGATACCTGGCTCTTGACTTCCACAGATGCTGGGTTAAAGCCCCACTATCCCTCTTGCCCTGACCCCTCTCCTCCTGCTTCCCCCAGGGACAGGTTTCTTCATACCCCTGTCCTAGCTATTCTCTGCTCCTCAGAGAAAGGGAGACATTTGTCCCATGTCAGTTGGTCGCCACTATCAGTGCCACATGTTCATTTAATATTCATTTATTTTAAAGCCATTTGGGTCATTTTCTCTCTAGCTGGAGAGGGGAGCTGCTGTTTTAGGACAGGGGAAGAGGTGTGGAGGGTGCGGTGCTCACCTGACCTGCCATCCAGAGCTGGGAGTCTGGGGACAGAGTTGGCCTATTTGGGGAGGGATGTGACTCCCTTCCCCACAGCAGCACAGCCCTTGCACAGGGGTTTAATGATTTTGACCTACATGAGGTGGGGCTGATGCCTTGGAGTGGCTACCTAGAACAGAGGCTAGACAAGATTAAGAGAATAAGAGTAGGTATTTATTAAAGGCCTTCAACAGATACACCTTGGGCAGTCAGAACCTCCAAGTGGCTACACCCAAGATGGACGATGGCCACAAGTTTTTCAGACAATTCTAAGTTTGGTCCATTTACATATCTGGGGTCAATCCTCCAATTACAGCTTCAGGTAATGAAGTCATACTCCCCCAGTTTGCTCTCCCCTCCAACTCACTTTTGTTTACACTTTTCGGGGCCTGAGGCAGTAAGGTGTGCTTGAGTTTCAGGCCTAGAGGAATTGTTTTGTCTGACCAAAATGTGAAGACAGTAACTAACACTCTATATGGAGTTAAGAGTTATACACTAAAGCAGTACAGGATTTGAAAAATATAGAAGCTAAAATCCTAGGGCATCAGGGCTCAGTTGTTCTGTAGTGGGAGAGGTGGCAGGTAACAACCTTTACTAGGGAAAATTTTGAGGGTTTTTTAAAATATGGGCCAAGATCTGTTTTTCTCATGCCTGATCACCAACACTAAGAACTACTAACCTCTCCCTACTCTTTCCCCCTCTCATGTCCTCCTTTTCTCAATTAACAATTTCCTCAATTGCTCAGCAGGTGCCATGACAGCTCCACCTCCTGCCTCTTCCTTGCCAGACCTGGGGGCAGGAGGGTGGTTGGTGTAGCTCTGGGGTGAAGGTGTTCTCTGGCTGGAGCTCCTGAGCATTCAGGTAAGAGCCCAGGCAGAATTATTGTGCTGAGACCTCTTGGTCTTGTGCCAGTAGAGGGGGGTTGGTGATGCCCTTGGGTGCATCTGGCTGCTATGCAATCTTTGATGGAGACAAGGGACTTTTCTTGAGCTTGGAGCTGCTGTGAGGCCAGGGCAGTGACTTCTGGGTGTGCTGCTGTCGTTTAGACGGTTTCTTTTCTTGCCAGCACATTCTTCAAATGTGCCAGCCTGCACATGCTGAGTGAGATCTCAGTGTCCTGATCCCTGCTGAGCCCAAGGCTGAACTCCACAGCCCATCCTCAGGTGTTCCCCTGGCTCTGCCCTTCCACTTGCCTGACTCTTGGTTCATTTATCTTTTTGGCACCTTATACCCTTTTTTTCTGAGGCCATTCCTATCTCTGGAGATTCCTTCCTGAGCTCCCCGGGGTGCTGGAAGTGCTTTTGTCAGTGCTGGGGCCAAGGCAGGTGCTCTCTGGAGTACCATGTGGTGCTTGCTGGCATCCCGGTGCTCAGCAGAGCTGGTAGCAGCAGAGCTTGGGGATCCAGGGCCTGGCAATAAGCATCTAGTTTCCCTCCTGTCTCTTCCCGTCAGAAAGATTTGAAGATTGAATTAGAGGGGGAGTCACTGATAGTGGCAGGGCTGGTGCAGTTCTCGTGCCCCATGCTTCTGCTTAGTGGGAACTCAATGAAAGCCAAAGAACTTGGAAGAAAAAAACAAGAAATGCATATTTGAGGGGGTTGAGGGATGGTTTAGAGCACTAGTCTTAGGAGCAGTTGAGGGAGCTGGGGGTGTTTATGCTGGGAAAAAAGGAGGCTCAGGCAGGACCTTATCGCTCTGTACAACTGGAAAGAGGTTGTGGAGGTTGGTCACTTCTCCTGGGTAACAGCAAGAGGATAAGAGGAAATGGCCATAAGTTGTGTCACAGGAGGTCTAGACTGGATACTAGGAAAAGTCACTGAAAGAAAAGGTGGTCAGGCATTGGAACAGGCTGCCCAGGAAACTGGTGGAATCATCATCCCTGGAGGTATTTAAGAGATGTGTGCATGTGGCGCTCACAGATACTGTTTCACGGTGGGTTTGGCAGTGCTGAATTAATGATTGGACTTGCTGATCCTAGAGGGCTTTTCCAATCTAAAATGTTCTATAACTCTATGGTTGGAGGCTTGGGGGTGTGCTCCAGCCCCTGGCACTGCATAATGGTGCCCACTCGGGAGAGGGATCTGAGGCAGCACCAGGCTGGGACGGGGAAGACTTGGTCCACAGCATGTGTTCAGTGGGGTGAGCCTGGGTGTCAGGGCAGGGCTTGCTCTCCCAAAACTTCATCCCTCAGAGCTGGGTCTCCAGAGCAGCAGTGCGAGCAAGCCAGGAGCTGGGCTGTGGCTCCATGTCCAGGGGGAGAGCAAGGCAGAGCTTCTCTAAGTCATTGGACAGGGACCTGCCTTGATCTTGGCTGGATTCAGCAGAGTTTATTTTCCCTCTGGAGGGAGGAAGCCATGGTAAATGTGAGAGGATATTTAACAGGGACAATATCCAGTGTAGTGCTGGAGTCCTTGTGTGCTGTCTGGGGGCGCTGTCTTTATGCCTTATGATGGTCAGAGCCAGAATGTGGCCACTAAAACACTCAGTCTGCCCAGACAGAATAGCCTTGAAAGGGCACTTCCCTCTCCTCTTCATGTTTTCTGGAGGTAATAGAGGTTGTGAAGAGAAATGTAAATTTTTTAAAGACAGGGCAGAGAGATTTTTATTATAAATTATTTTCTGAGCCCCAGGGCTGAAACATGGGCTCGGGTCAGCTCCTTGCTCTCTCAGGAGAATGAGCCACATCAGTGCTGCAGCCTCAAGCAGCTCAGCCCTCACAGACGTAGAAGTTCCCAAAACTCAGGCCATGCTCAGGCATGGATTGATTGTGTACCAAAAAGTCAAGGTGCAAACACTGATCATGTAGGAAAGTGCTGGTCATCCGCCAGCAATAAGCATTTCCCAGCCTAAATTATTAATTCCTTCATGCACGCCAAGTGGATTGCGCTGGTTATGGACATCCCCTTGCACAGTGGTTGTGCTTTATGCCATAGTATATATTCCCTCCAACTACTTGTCTGGCTCTTCACTTAATAAAGATTGAGAGAGACAACTAAAATATTCATTAAAGAGAAAAAAAATGAAAGATGAAGCCCTGCTTATGGCCTCTAGCAGCTGGTTTCATTAAGCTTCTTCCAAACCCTCCATGGTGGTTTCCAGTGTCAGTACCCAGCCCCTGGGGTTTGGGGATGCAGCACCAGATTAGGAAGGCCATGGCATTGATGGGATAACTGGGAAGAGCAAGAAAGTGTCTGAATGATGACAGAGTAAATTAGCAAAAGGACGTCTTGGGGCAAAGCAGATGTTTGGATGGGGTTATGAGGAGTTAAGGTGCTAGTTTGTGCTGTGTGGAACATGGGGCTGGTCTGCTGCTCCTCACAGATCCTCCACTGCTACCCACAGAGGGGAAAGTATTCTTTGAGCTCTAGGTACTGAGGATAGGAGCATCCCAGCAGGGCTGTGTCAGGGCTGGGGCTGGGAGGAGGAGCCAGGTCACTGGAACAGGAAGGGCAGGAAAGTGGGGTGTGTGTGAGGCTGGGTTTGGTGGGTATCTCTGCTGTAGCTGTGTCAGCTTAAATACTGTGAATGGTGTTTCTCAGGGAATCAATTCACTGATAGGGCAGCCAGGAGCCCCTTTGCATAGCAAGGACTCTGATCCCACAGAACTGGCTGTCACTGGTGGGGTGGGGAAGCAGGGACAGAGCAGATTTGCTGCTCTCAAAGTGCTCTTCCACAGCACTTGAGTCTGTGAATTGGTCGTGAGAGGCCTTCTCTGCTCCCAGACTGTGACGGCCAAAACAAAATGTGTGTTTTCCCTCCAGTTCCAAGGCATGAGAAGAGCTTTGGACCTTGTTGTGATTAATCACTCAGCCCTGAGCCAGATACTATATGGGTTCCATCTATAGCTCCCAGAACTGATAGAAATATTGTCCTGCCCTATTAAAATCACCCACGGTTACTGCAGCTGTATGTCAACGGCAAAACAAATAGTGACTGCTTCCCATCGGCTTGGAGCCTCTCTGCTGAGGCTGTCTTCAGTCCTCCTCCTGCCAAAATGGTTACAGATGCAGGCTTTCCCTATTGCAGCTCAGAGTAGCTCCTGTACGGTTGATTCCAAATCCCATTACCATGCTGGAGCTGGAGCCATTTTTGGTGAGCATCAGCTTGGCTAAACCTCCCCCTTGATGTCAAATGTTGCTCACAATGCTTTTCCTAGAAGGACTGCTAAGGAAGAGAGTGCAGGGCTGTGCTCCCCCCAGAAATCTTATAAACCATGTGGTAGAGCAGAGCAAGAGGGCTGTGCTGGAATGAAAGTGGGGCTGCTTCCTCTTCCTCCTCTTCCTCAGGTGTCCCTGTCAGGGGTCTGCTGAGTAATTTGGGGCTTATCTCAACTGCTGTTGAGGGCATAACTGATGTTGCAGTGCATGAGTCCCCTCCCTCTTGCCCCTCCAAAACCACCACAGCCCTAAAATTCCTGCCACTATTTAAACTGTCCCTGGCTCACCCTCATCCCTTCTCTCCTGTGCTATCTTTGGTCTAATTAGAAGGCCAGGACTGTGCATGTGAGGTGACTGTGACCTCGTTAGTTCCTTATGCTGTATTGAAATTTCTACTCATTTACATCCCAAATCCCTAAATGTGCAGCTCTGGTCTCCGGGGTCACTTCTTGCTGCTTTCCGTCCTTTTCATCAAGGCTCTGGGCTGGAGCTCTGTTCCCTGTCCTTGACAGATCACTCCACTTCTATCTGGAAGCTGAGCCCCCGCTCAAACAAACCCCCTTATTTGAGGAAGACAAATTCCTGGTCTAGCCTGAGCACAAGGAAAGGGCTCTCTGAGGAGAGCCTGTGGGCTGGGGCAGTGCTGGGAACGGCTCCCACCCCGAGACAGGATTGGGCAAATGAAGATCCTGGCTGGGCTAATGAAGATCCTGGCTGGGCTAATGAAGATCCTGGCTGGGCTGTGCCAGCCTCTGAGTTCTCATCCCTCTGAGATCCACAATCAAGATCACTCTCCCCCTAGCAAGAACATCTTTTTGGTTTAGTATTAGCTTGTGCCAAACTCCTGTTAGGCTGGTGGTGCTGGCTTGATCCTCCTTGCGTGCTTCACTTGAAATTTAGGCTTGACAGACCATATATCCTCTTCCTTTTTTCCTGTCCCAGTTGAAGGGAGAATGCTATTGGAGATGGGAAGGTTTGCATTGTTTCGCCTGTGTGATGTTGGATCCCTTTATAGGGCAGGTATCTTCTAAAGTAAAAGGCTTTCAATTCTCACAGTAAGCATAATTCTTGAAAATGTATGCAATAAACAAAACGAGCCAAATGTAATTAAAATGAAGACAGCATATAATCTGGTAACCCACTTAGAGGCTCAAAGCTTCAGCTTTAAAAAAATGTTTGCTCCAAATCCATTTAAATAAACAGACGGACACACAAAGGCTCTCTGTACATTATCGGGATAGAAAGAGAATCGGATCAAAAGCAGCTGTGACCAGGCTGTACATATGTAGTGAGGAAATTGCTTGATCTAAGACTGCACCTTGTACATGCAAATGTGTTTGTGGACCTTCCTGGGAATTGCATTTGTACCACAGCCGAGCTGTTGGGCTGTTCTCTGCCAGGGAGCAAGGGCTGGTGCATGCCCCACTGTGGGAGGGTTGTCTGGGGGATCAGGGAGCTCTTGGCATGCTCATGTACTTCGGCTGCTCTGTGCTTGGGCTGTGGCAGGGAGAAGCCAAAGACAGCCAAGCTCTGCCCCTTCTGTGCACACACTGCACCCAGAGGGGGGAATCACTCAGAAATCTGCAGAAAAAAATGGGAGTTCCTGTCCTTAGCGCCCAAGTCATGGGCTCTCCACTCGCCTGGTGTCACACCAGTGCCATGTGCTGTCACATGCCACATGTGCCATGTGCCACATGCCATGTGCTGTCACACCAGTGTCCCTCTGGACTTGAAGGAGGGTCTCCTGGCCTTGCACAGAGGGCTGTGGGATTTGAATCTCCTCTGCCTGGACGCTGTCACTCACAGCTCTGCAGCACAGCCTGGCTGGCCTTGGAAGTTTTGCCGATAGCAATGTGATTTGTCTTAGGTTGGACAGCACAGGCTGTGAATCCAAGATCAAGTGTTTTCCCAGGCCAGCAGGATTTGGCCAAGAGAAGACATTTTGGGTCAGACAGGAGCACCTGCCTGTTGTTCTTGCAGGTGTTTTTGGACTAGCTGGAGCTCTTGGGAAGGACATGCTCATATTTATATAAATATGATGGCTACTGGGGAAGAGTGAGAAAGCTGTTTCTAAACTGGAAAAAAATTTAAGCATTTAGACGCAGGGTGCTGGCTCAGCCTAGGGATGTCAAAATGCGGGGTGCTGGCAGAAAATCCTTTACTCGGGTCCCGCTGGAGGAAGCTCTGACTCGGCAGTGGCCGGCAGCGCCCAGCAGGCCGTGCCCGTCGTTCGGAGTCGTGTGTCCCCCTCCTGGCCCCCGGGGCGCTGGCGGCGCGGTCCCCGTCGTCGGGGCGGGTTTCCGCCGCGGCCCGGACTCGCACCGGCAGAGGGAGCTCCGGCCGCGTCCTCCGAGTAGGGGGGACCGGCTGCTCCCACGGTTGGGGGGTGGCGGGTCCCCCTCCCCTCTGTGAGCTACTGGCCCCAGTCAGCCCAAGGGCGACCGGCTCGGGACGGGGTGACCACCCTCAAGCAGCCGGGGACTGGGGAGGGGGGAAGACCGGGCCGTGACCCACCGAGCCCAGAAGCACGGTCTCCGCTCTCAGGCTGGGGGGGACGGGGCAGGAGGGGAGCCCCCGGGGGCC
>VXAX01005624.1:391266-404007 GCA_013399835.1 Leptocoma aspasia | reverse complement strand
TGCCAGCCTTGCTCTCCTGGCGCTCTTCTCTCCCGCAGGAGAGACCGCGCGGGGCGGTCTATCCCCGCCGCATCTCTCCCTCTTGCCTTCCCCCGGCTCCCCCTCTCCCGGTGCTGCAGTGTCCCACCGGGGTTGCCTCCACCTACCGCGGCGTAGGTCTTTCCCGCTCTTCCCCGCCCCACAGCGCTCGGCGCTTCGTGTCCCCGTTGTCCCCCCGCAGCCCCCCAGAACAGGGGGTGCCCGGCCCAGGTGCCCGGGCGGGTGCGCCCCGTCCAGCCCCGCCGGGGACCGCGCTGCCCGTCCAGCTGTGCCCCCGGACGGACACGCGCCGCAGCCAATGGGGAGGCGCTGGGGGGCCGCGGGCGAGCCCCCATTGGCGGCGGGGGGAGGAGGAGCCGGGACTTGAAGTTGGAGTGAGGGATCCAGCTGTGCCGAGCGCTCGGCTCGGCGGGGCCGCCGCGGGAGCATCCTCCGCTGCCGCCCGTTCCCGGCGCGCCAGGCAGCATCCCCCNATGACCTGTCCGGAGCCCGGGGCCACCCGGGGCCGGGGGACGGGGAGGCGGGCAATGGCGACTCGGAGGCGGAGGCGCTGCCCTNCCCCCGGGGCCGCCGGCCGGAGGATGGACGAAGATGGACCGCGAGCGGCCGAGGAGGATCCGGAGCCGGGCAGAGCCAAGACTTTCATCCGCCTTAATGACCTGTCCGGAGCCCGGGGCCACCCGGGGCCGGGGGACGGGGAGGCGGGCAATGGCGACTCGGAGGCGGAGGCGCTGCCCTACCCGGCGCTGGCTCCCGTCGTCTTTTTCTACCTGAGCCAGGAGAGCCGGCCGCGGAGCTGGTGCCTCCGATTGGTCTGTAACCCGTATCCTTTGCAGGTGTTCGGCGGCGAGGTAAGCCCCACGGGGCCCCCACACCCCCGGAGCGACCGGCAGAGCGGGGGACACCTCCCGTCTGGAGCCCGCCGGTTGATGGGAATGGAGCCAGGGTTTGGGAGGACCCGTCACCCGCCGTCCCCCGGGTAGCGGGCGGCACGCTGCGATGCTCCCCCCTTCCCCGTTGCTCGCCTGGGAAGTTTTCCGGGCTGTTGCAGGGGCTCGGCCCTCCATGTCACGGCGCGGGGCTGCCCTCCCCCGGCCGCGATGCCGCGGCTCCCGCGGGCTTCAGCGCTGCGTTCCACGGGGACTCGGAGTGGGAGCTGCTGGGGACCATCCGCCCCGGGGATCGACCGTCTCCGGTCCCGCTCCCCTGACACACTGAGGGACCCTAATCCCGGTCTCTTGCCTTGTGGATCGTTTTTTCCTTTCTGACCCCGTTTCTTGCCCATTTTGTGCTCCCAGGTCCCTTCTCTGAGCGTTTGCGAGACGGGTGCAGTGTGGAGGGGGGTGGAGGTTTTGGGGGTTGGTTTGCTGCCCAGCTCCAGGGTTCCTAAATAATTCAGGGTGCTTGAGGCCCGTCGAAGGGCCCGTTCTCTGCAGTCCCCCAGGAGATGCTCCTTACTTGGAGGGAACGGGACAGGGTGGGGGTCACGGTCCCGGGCGTGCATTGGCCAAGGGCAGCTGTTTGTCAGATCCTGGGGTGAGCCACGACCTCTCAAACGCTTCCGATCAACTTCCAAGCTCCATGTCTGCTCTGGCACAGGCCGAGCCGCTTTAGTCAAGTTTAAGCTTTCAAAAGGAGGGGGAAAAAAAAAGAAATAGAGGAGACAATGGAAAAATTTCTTCTTTCCACAGTCCTGGTGTCTTTAAAGCTTCCCTTTGGAGATGAGTTGCAACCAGCACATGGCTTGTAGCATTCTGAGTATTTTACCATCCCCAAACTCCAGTTTCATTTATTATTTGCAGAAACAAAACCCCAAAATGAAGTAAAGTGAAGCGATGTGGCTTCCATCAGGGGCTGGTGCTTCCCGGGAAGTTCCCGCGTCCGTGCTGTGCTGCCGGCGCAAAAGGCAGGCGAGTAGTCTGGGCAGCAGCCCCACATCTGGAGGGGAGAGGCTGTGCAGCAGCAGAGAGGACATGTTACATGGTACAGAGGACCAGAATACCCTGTGCTAGTCCTTTTCCACTCCTGGTGTGCAGGAACTGTTAGGGATTACATCTCAGCTGAGGTTGGTGTGCTTGGTGAGGGTCTGCTGGAGTTGTGAATATTGTTTTACTTGAGCTTCAGCAAAGATTTCTCTGATAAACAGGCTGCCTTCTCTCCTAATATGTCCCCCAGGAGGGAAAAATCCAAGATTTCTCTTCCCAGTCATGAATACTCTCAGCAGCTTTTCCCCAGATCTCTTTCAGACCAGCTAAGCAGTTTGAACTGCCTTTATTTAAACATCTTAGGAAATCTTGCAACTTTGTGAAGCCTTCTGTTTTGGAAAGAAATATTAATGACAGGCTGCAAGTCACTGTGTTCTTGTTGCCTACTATGACTAATAATATTTGTGATTGCTGGTTTAAATATGTTTCCAAGTCTCTCTGGGTTTTTTTGGGGTTTTTTTTGTTTTTTTTTTTTTTTTTTTGATCTTTGAATTGATATTTTTAATCTGATGTTAACACCTGCCTGTTTTAGTGTTTTCAGTAAAATCCCCCACCCCAATAGTGGCTTGAAATGTGTTTTCTCCTCTGTGACTGCAAAAACAAGCTGATTAACTTTCGTCCTTGGAAAATTAGTGGTTCTGTGGGCACCTGCAAACACCACTGCAAGTCGGGGATGAGCATTAAGTGCAGTCCCACTAGCTGGGATTTTTGTTGCCAATTTTTCACTTGTTACTGAGAGAGAAAGAATCTTGCTGGGAGTCCTGGGGCCACAAGGGTGATGCTGTGGATCTTTGAGTCATGTGGCTGCATGCAGCTGTTTGTTTTCAGGGTCACTGACCCAGAACTGGGGGAGTTTATTTTAAAACAACACACAAAAAAAAGGCATTTCAGCCTTCAGATGAGAGGAACGCAGTAGCTACTCTGGTACCTGCAGTGTGTCCCATCACTTGCTGGGCTATTCAGCAGAGCATTGTCTTGCTCAACCCTTTGCTTCTCTGCCACTCCAGTGCTGGAGCTGAGGCCTTCTCTTATTTATGTTTATTACTTTTATTTTTTTTTTTTCTTTAGTGTGGTGGCTCTCCTCAGGCCGTAATCTTCGAGGAATTGTGCCCCAGTTAAAACCATGTAATCGTGTTGCTGGAAAGTGTTTGTTGCCACCAGCTGCCCTGCAGAAGAGTGACAGTGCTTTGGCTCGTGTGGGTGATGAATCCTGCCCGAGCTCCGGGGAGTTTGGAGCTTTCACTGGCTTCTGCCACTCTCTCAGGTGGATTTTACGTTTCTGCATTGGCTCCTGAAGAAACTGGATGGGGTGACTCTGGTTTGAGCTGTGCTTATGGAGGTGCAGAGCTTGAGGCTTTTCCAGGCAGATTTGTGGTGCTCTAATCTGACTGATAAAATTTACTGTTGATGGGGCATCAGGAAGAGGTGCAGGACCTGCTGTTGCCCAGGAAGGACAGTTTGTACCCCAAAAGTACAGCTGGAACTCATAGGATTCTGCTCTGTATCCCTGTCCAGGCAGTTTGTGTGACTGTGGTACCTGAGGCCGGGTTAGGGGAGGGTGCTAGTTGTGGTGCTGAGTATCCAGAAGGGATGCAAAGTCCTGTTGAGGTGGTTTTGGGGGATTTTCTGCCATATTTCTGTCTAGAGGATCCTCTGCCTGGACCAGGACGCTTTTTCTCTTGCTGTCTGGAGCAGAGATGTGGGGTACTGTGTTGCTCTCCTGCTCCTCCTCTCCCTTAGGGCTAGAAAGAGGTCATGAAGTTTGTCCTGGTCCAGAAATTTTCCAGAGCTGAAACCTTGGGATTTTAAACTCTAAACATGTACCAGATGGCCAACCTGTCTTCCCCCTCCACTCCATTGTAGTCTTTGAGTGAAGACTTTTCTGGGAGCCAAGAGGACCTGAGGGAACAAGCCTGGATGACAGCCTGCATATTCCTGGTGGCTCTGGGGTAGAAGGTTCTTCCCTGGGTGAGAATTGCCTGGTCAAAAGGGAAGAAGGAGCAGGAACAAGTTTAGTAGTCACAGTGCTGGACCCACAGGCTCAGAGATGGGAAGGGCTGTGGCACATGCAGGATGTCCTGGTGTGTGTGCTGGCGAGGCTGTGAGAGGAGAAGCAGAAGTCTCTGAGGGGGAGAAAAGAGGAGGCAAGCTGGTTACTTGACTTTCACTTGTAAAATGAAAGCACCATGAAGGATGGGAAGATGAAAGGCTGTATCAGAGTCTGTGCCAGGCTGCTCCTCTGATCACAGACAAGAAACGAGGCTATTTCTTGAGAGTTGTGGAATGATTGAAGAGCAGGGGTGGAGAAAGTGGGGAGGAAGCTACCACTTGGTATTAAGAGCTCTGAATAGAGAAATAGCCGTGAAACTGAAAGGGCCTGTGATATCTATTGTAATACTGAAAACTGCCTTGTCCCCCACGCCTGCCTGCCTGCAGAGCACTGCTGCCTGGAGAGCAGCACGTGGCAACGGGGCTCTACAAAAACCTGCTACAAGGTGCCATTCCTGGGGAGACATACCTAAGTTGGCTGAAATCCTGTTTTTTCCTCCTGGTTTGGAGGGTGAAGGGCAGCTCTGCAAATTTCCTCTCTGGGAAGGGGAGTTTTGGGTGGCACTTGGAGGAGTGCTCCCATCCCACCTGGCTGCTCTGTGGCACAATCCCTGGGACTTGGGGTTTGGGAATGGTTTTGCCAAAGAAACATATCTTGATCTGGTCACAGAAACCAGCCCTGCCTTCTGTCTACAATAAAGCAGAGAGGATTCTTCCAGCAGCTGCCCCACATGGCTCTGCTCACTCCCCAGTAGGGAGAGGTAGGTGACCAAAACTGGGTCCTGGGGAGGTGCTGATTGCCCCCAACTCCTGTTGGAAATTGCAGATGCCCAGACACCTCCAGGAATGCATCTGGAATGCCCATTGGCTTCATGCCAAGGTGTAGCTAAGATCCGCGCCAGGCTGGCTCACAGGATGGTTGGAGCTGCTGTGCTAGAGCTTGGTTCTTCATGGAAGGCAGTGCTGCCCCATTGAGGGCACAGTCAGCCCCTGCTGAGCTGACCCTGTGTCCTTGTCTGTGTTGAAACCATTCTCTGCTGGTCTGGCTGGATCCAGCCCTTCAGGGAGTGGCATGTCTGTGTGTCTGACTGCACCAGAGCCAGGACCCTCCTGCCTGGTGGGGATGAGACCTGAGGCTGCTCAGCTGTGTTGTGGTTTGGGGTCCCCAGCCCCAGCAGTGCCCTCCAGTATCCCTTCTCATGGGAATGCCTGTGGTGAGGGTGGTGGGCAGGTGGAACCCGTGTCACCTTGTGGGAGATTGGGGTGTCCTCACTCCCTCCTCCCTCACTCCCTCACTCCCTCCATGTCAGCTCATGGGAGAGTCACACATTGCTTGTGCTGCTCTTTGAAGAGTTCAGTATGATGCAGGGATTTTTTTTTTTTATTTAATCAAAAGGGTGTGTTTTTTGGGGCAAGTGCACGTGGTGTCCTTACACTTTTATACATTTGTTCCAGCCTCACTTCTGAGTTTAACAAAGCAAAATGCTTTGATTTGACAGGTCAGACCTGAAATGGATCTTGTTTTCATTAAAAAACCCCACAAAGGAACCAGAATCCATTTGCTTCACCTGTGTCTGATCCATCCCAGGGCACCTGAGCTTGTTTCTCTCCCCTGACCCAGTTTGCTGGCTGGTGCCTCCCACCCCTCCCTAGACAGACAGAATTTCTCCCTCTTTGGCTGAGCCTCTACTGTCTCTGTGCTCCTTCCCTGGTTCCTGGGGAGAAAAGAAACCTGACTTGTCTGGCTGATGCCTGACTGAGGGGTCTCCCACCGCCCCTTTGACCTCCTGGCTGGGACGGAGCATTCTGCTGCTACCAAGGCAGGTGCTGGCACCTCCCTGGGCTCACTCCAGCTCCTGCGTGATGATCTCGTCCCATCACCTTTTAGCAAGGGCAGCACAGAAATGCTGTGGTTATTTCCCTCTTCCCAGGAGACAACTGCAAATCCTCTTCCCTGCTGTTCACAAACCTTTCGGGAGCTCAGCGGGAGCAGCAGGTGCTGTTCACTTCCCAGAGTGGGGTGCTGTGGCCAGCATTCCTCTCATCCCTGCCTCCCTGGAAGAGCCAGGAGCAGCTTGATCCTAATCTAGATGACACCTCATCTCACCAGCGATCTCTGGACCCATCCATTGCCCAGCCGTGCCTGCAGCCAGGTGCTTCCTTTGCTCCCTGCGTGTGTATGTGTTTTTTAAGGAGATTCTTCTGCGAATTCCCCCTTCCAGGCTGTTGTGTCACATCTGGAAGTTTGTGTAGGAGTTTATCCAAGTGCTGGAGTACAGCACAGCTTTTTCTCATTTAAAAATCATAGGCTGGCATTTTGAAGCGGGCTGGGCTGGGGTGGGGTGGGGTTGGGGGGAGGGACGGGGAGAGGGAAGCTGTCTGCCAGAAAGGAGACTGGAGCAGGGGAATCGTAATGACTTCCAGAAGTTTTCTTTCTTTCTTCCTTTCTTGCTTTCCCTCCCTCTCTCCCGGCTCACAGACAAAAGGCTTGGCCTCATGCAGCTCGTGGTTATGTCATCCCGGTGCGGGGAGCCCCGGCCGGGAGGGGTGGCCCCGTCCTGCCTGGGGACCCGCGCTGCTCGGGGACCGCTCTGCTTCGGCTCCGTGTAGGAAATCCGGAACGCTTGCTCCCATGTGGGGTGGGGGAGCATCTCTGGAGACTTGCTTGGTATCAGTTCACAGAATATTCTGGGCTGGAAGGGACACACAGGGATCATTGAGTCCAGCTCTTAAGTGAATGGCCCGTATGGGGTTGCTTTTCATCTGGGGCCAGGACCCAGGGCAGGGTGGCTGGGAGGAGATCCCAGCTCTCCCCCAGCCCCTCATGCCCAGGACAGGAGGGGCAGACAGGTGGGTGGTGATTTGGGATGGGGGTGGACCACCCNCTCCCTCCATGTCAGCTCATGGGAGAGTCACACATTGCTTGTGCTGCTCTTTGAAGAGTTCAGTATGATGCAGGGATTTTTTTTTTTTATTTAATCAAAAGGGTGTGTTTTTTGGGGCAAGTGCACGTGGTGTCCTTACACTTTTATACATTTGTTCCAGCCTCACTTCTGAGTTTAACAAAGCAAAATGCTTTGATTTGACAGGTCAGACCTGAAATGGATCTTGTTTTCATTAAAAAACCCCACAAAGGAACCAGAATCCATTTGCTTCACCTGTGTCTGATCCATCCCAGGGCACCTGAGCTTGTTTCTCTCCCCTGACCCAGTTTGCTGGCTGGTGCCTCCCACCCCTCCCTAGACAGACAGAATTTCTCCCTCTTTGGCTGAGCCTCTACTGTCTCTGTGCTCCTTCCCTGGTTCCTGGGGAGAAAAGAAACCTGACTTGTCTGGCTGATGCCTGACTGAGGGGTCTCCCACCGCCCCTTTGACCTCCTGGCTGGGACGGAGCATTCTGCTGCTACCAAGGCAGGTGCTGGCACCTCCCTGGGCTCACTCCAGCTCCTGCGTGATGATCTCGTCCCATCACCTTTTAGCAAGGGCAGCACAGAAATGCTGTGGTTATTTCCCTCTTCCCAGGAGACAACTGCAAATCCTCTTCCCTGCTGTTCACAAACCTTTCGGGAGCTCAGCGGGAGCAGCAGGTGCTGTTCACTTCCCAGAGTGGGGTGCTGTGGCCAGCATTCCTCTCATCCCTGCCTCCCTGGAAGAGCCAGGAGCAGCTTGATCCTAATCTAGATGACACCTCATCTCACCAGCGATCTCTGGACCCATCCATTGCCCAGCCGTGCCTGCAGCCAGGTGCTTCCTTTGCTCCCTGCGTGTGTATGTGTTTTTTAAGGAGATTCTTCTGCGAATTCCCCCTTCCAGGCTGTTGTGTCACATCTGGAAGTTTGTGTAGGAGTTTATCCAAGTGCTGGAGTACAGCACAGCTTTTTCTCATTTAAAAATCATAGGCTGGCATTTTGAAGCGGGCTGGGCTGGGGTGGGGTGGGGTTGGGGGGAGGGACGGGGAGAGGGAAGCTGTCTGCCAGAAAGGAGACTGGAGCAGGGGAATCGTAATGACTTCCAGAAGTTTTCTTTCTTTCTTCCTTTCTTGCTTTCCCTCCCTCTCTCCCGGCTCACAGACAAAAGGCTTGGCCTCATGCAGCTCGTGGTTATGTCATCCCGGTGCGGGGAGCCCCGGCCGGGAGGGGTGGCCCCGTCCTGCCTGGGGACCCGCGCTGCTCGGGGACCGCTCTGCTTCGGCTCCGTGTAGGAAATCCGGAACGCTTGCTCCCATGTGGGGTGGGGGAGCATCTCTGGAGACTTGCTTGGTATCAGTTCACAGAATATTCTGGGCTGGAAGGGACACACAGGGATCATTGAGTCCAGCTCTTAAGTGAATGGCCCGTATGGGGTTGCTTTTCATCTGGGGCCAGGACCCAGGGCAGGGTGGCTGGGAGGAGATCCCAGCTCTCCCCCAGCCCCTCGTGCCCAGGACAGGAGGGGCAGACAGGTGGGTGGTGATTTGGGATGGGGGTGGACCACCCCAGCCACCACTCATCCATGGGGCTGACGTGTCTCCCATCAGACTCCCTGCTCTCAATTTGATCAGATTTTGTGTTCGCTGCCCTGTTCAGTAGTGTAGGCTGTTGGAGCCAGTCTGGAAATGCCCAGGATTTTATTACGCACAGAAAATTTTCTGCTTTCTTCTCCCCCTGCACCCCCTGCAGAAGGTTTGGCATCGTGCTGAAAAATGCTTCTTTCTCATTTTTATTTTAAACTCTCATTCATTTTATTTTTTTCCCCATTCTGAAAAGACCAAGGTTTGGATTACCCCAAATTCCCTGCCCAGGTTTCTCTCAACTCTCCTTTTTTTTCTACTGTTTTGCTGGAAGGGAGCAAAACCTTTGGCCAAAATGAACCTCCCTGATGGCTTTTTCACTTGGATCATGAAATTATTTTCCCTTGGCAGAGGACCCATGGGGAGCCTTTGCCCCTGGCAGCTTTGCTGGCTGGGAGTAGAGTCTGAGGGAAGGGGGCCGTCCTTGGGGAACTGTGGAAGGAGCATTCAGTCAGATTGGGAGGGCTTTGAAGCTTCACTGTGGTTTGGAGAGGGTTGAATTTCCTAGTTAAGTAGGAGGCCTAAGTGTTTCTGGGTTTGTTACGAGGCCAGATCGTGGCCTTCCCTTCCCCAGTGCCTTGGCTCTCTGCTCAGTGACCTAGATGTGAAATGTTCCCTTTGGATGGTGATGCACACAGAGGTTTCCCCCAACCTGGGTTCATTTGACTTTAATGTTCTTCAACCGTGCCCCTCACCCAGGAATCTGCCCTGATGCTAAGAAATAAAACAAAAAACAAAAGGCCACCACCACCAATAAACCAAACAAAAAAAAAAAAAAAAGAGGAAATTCTCATGGTTTTATATAATGGAGTGACTAACGACTGGTCGTGCTTTGGGATGCTCTCACATCTGCTTTCCTACCAAAGCCCCAGCAAAGAAGCTTCAAGCAGATGGAAAAATCACATTTTTTTGCCTGAATATTTGCTGAGAGAAGTTTTGACGCTTGCTCTCTGTGCTGGCTGCCATGGTACTGGTTAGTGCCTTACGGGAAAGGGGCTGTTGGGGCGCCAGGAACAGCATCCTGTCCCTGAGGTGCGGCACAGCTGGACAGGTCCTGGCGGGAGCTGCGGCTATGCACACGTGCGTGGGACCGGGATGTGCCCATGACTCAGCCCTCAGAAGTTCATTGGTTTAGTCACAAGTAGATAGAAATTGTCTATTGGTTTGGCTTCCGTGCCTGAAGTGTTGTTTTGGTTGGGATTTTTAGTGGGTTTCCTAGGCACAAGGGACTGGTGGCTGTTTGGTGTTGGGGTTTTCTTGTCACCCATGTCATCCCAGTTTTCTCTCTCTCTCTGCTGGGATGCAAAATCCAAGGGCAGAGGAGGACTGAAAATGGAAACAAAATACTAAACAGGTGATGACAGAGAGCTTGGAGCTTGGCACAGATGAGCTTATAAAGAAGAGGGGATTTATTTACTGTAATCCAGGTGCTAGCCCCACACTTACTGGGTCCCTGGTGCAAAGCATCCTTACATTTATATCTAATTTGGTTCTCTTCCAAGAGGTTTTTCCCAGTGCATCCACTGAACCATGTTTGAGGTGCTCCCTACCCCTGGGAGCTGAAGGCAAACCCACAGCCAGCAGCGGTGGAGCTGGGCAAGGGGACTCACAGAGATTCACCCACCTTGGCAGCCCAACCACCCCCGGGGGGTTTTATGCCTCCAGGATTTCCTGTGAGTCATACCTTAATAAGGTCAGGTTTCGCAGTCCCTCCTCCTGCATTATTGACGGCCTCTGTGCTCCCTCCCGAGATGCTGGTGGCCAGAGCAGCCCGAGGCAGAGCCCTCCCCTGCCCAGATGGTGAAGAGGGCTTGTTAATGATTTGTTAATTCAATTAGAAAGTGCTCGTTAACCCACGGTGAGGCTGAAGCTGCCTTCTGGAGGGCAGGGCTCACCCCCATGCCTGTGATTCCTCCTGCCAAAACATTTATTTGGTGTTAAGCTGCCAGCCACGCTATGCAAGTAAAGATGTTAATCATGAATAAGGTTCATTTTTAACTCTGGGTTGGGACTAGACTTGGGAAGAACCCTGCTCCAGGAAGGGGAGAAGGTGATGAGAGCTTTGCTGTGGATGGCTGTGCAACTCCCAGGGCCAGGTTGGCTGGATCCTGTGGAGGGGAACAAATGTCTCTGCTCCTTCTTGGCTCCAGGGTCTGTAGGAGTGAAATGTTCCTTCTGCTGTGGGTGAACAAGGCTTTTAAGTATGTTTGATGGGCTGCTCTTTAACCAGCCTCCTCCGCATTGGTGCTAGCTGCTAATAACGTGAATCCCAGGTCTGGGCTGGTGGTCCCTGTGCCTGTGTTGGGTGCAGAATGTCTTTAATTTGGGAACCATCATGTCTAGATAGCCTGGCTATAGCAATTCTACCTTAATGGGAGAAAACAAACTCCAGTAAGAATGATAAAGGAGCCCTCTGATGCTCCATTGAATTAATGTTTATCTGGGCAGATAGGAAGGAGAGGAATTAAATTAATACCTGACTTGTATCTGCTACTCTATGTGATTATTGACTTATCTTGCTTGGGAGGGCCATAAATATGTCTCGGGATATACCCCTGAGACCATAATCTACTCAGAATCACTGTGCAGGTCTGTCTCTGATGTTCCTTCAGAGATTCATCCTGACTTCTAGGGTCAAAAATCCAAATTCCTCTGACAAAGGACCCAGCACATGTGGAGAGGAATGTGTTTGAACTATATGGCAAGCATACAGCATAATTCTTGAAGGTCTCTGCCTCGTATAAATTGCTTTATTGTTTGTGATCCATGGCTGGCTCAGTGTTGGAGGGTGTGGAGCCTGAGTCAATTCAGAGGAGCGGTGCAGGTGAAGCTTCTTGGCTCTGGAATTGGGATGGATCACAGCTGGATTCTCATACTCTTATCCACTGCCTTTCTCCCTATGCCTGGGATTTTGTGCCCCTTAGGCAGTTGTTTGGGGGTTAAGGATGGCTTGGGGAGATAAGATGGGCCTCTCAGCCTGCCCCTCAGTAGCCCTGGCCCAGGGCTTTGGGTATCCATGAGCCTGCGGAGAGGGGTGAGCTCTTCCCTTTCAGCCCTCGATGCTGTGTGGATGCTTCTGTTGATGAGCCAGTGGATGTGAGCTGACCCCAGGCACCCCAAACTACGCTGGCCATGGGGGTGGCACAGGGCATTTCACAGCTCAGTGTGCTCAGTGTCCTGGGGCTTTGCACCCACATGTGTGGTGCACACAGGGTCAGCAGCTTGGGAAACTGATGGACAGTTGCAGCAAGAGCCAAGCTGACCTGTCATGGTCCCCTCGTGAAGCTGAGCTGGATCATCCCTGTGTGGCTGAGCTGTGGCAGGATGTCCTTCCTCTAGCTGAGGTGGATGTTTCCACCTCTTGGGTTCTGTTTTATGTAGGGGATAACTTGCTGCCTGTGTGACTCCCCTTTCAGCAGTGTGTGTTCACCCCATTCTCTGCCACAGCCAATGTTAGTGCAGGAGTCTCCAGGCCATGAATGGTGCTCTGAGCACCCAAGTCTCCTCTTCTTCTCACCCATTGCTTCAGGCCTTGCTGCCTAGATAGGGCATTGCTGTGGTGAGGGTATTTTTCAGGATGCTTCTGTTTTATCCATCCATCCTGTCCCTTAGGATGGTGCACATCCTGCCCCACAGCAACCCCCTCCAGACACCAACACGCTGTTCCCATGGAAGCAATTTCCTCTGCTGTGGGCAAATCACAGCTCCTTCTTCAAAAACTGTTCATGGCAGCAGTACAGGGGAATCCTGTCTTTTTCCAGGAAAAGAAGAGCAGAGGAGCCCAAGGCCAGCAGCGGTTACCCGCAGTGAGGGTGGTGACACTTCTGCCTTCATCTCAGTAAATGGGCTCTGGCTCCTCCAGCAGTGGATGTTCACATCTCAGCTGGGTTCTGGGCTTGGCTTTGTGCTCGGCTTTGTTTTCTCTTGTCTTGTAGCCCCATGAAGCTGGGCTGTCTCAGCTTTGGGAGCTCAGAGGGTTGAGCAAGTGGGGGTCAAGCTGCAGATCTTGTGGTGAACCGGGGGACAAAAGGAAAGTGCTTTGTAGTGCCTCTCCCCTTACCCAATCTCCCTGTTTCATCTGCCGAACACCTTGATTTTTATCACCTCTGGTTTGGCTTTT
>VXAX01005624.1:375144-391221 GCA_013399835.1 Leptocoma aspasia | reverse complement strand
CTGGATTTTGTGGGGGGGGGGCAGGCTGGAGGTTGGGGGGCGTGTGTGTGCACTGAATCTATTCAAGGAGTTGTGATCTCTGCATTTCATTTTGCAGTTCAGCTGGAAAGATCTCGTTTCCAAATACACCCACACACAGGCACGGCAAGAGAGGAGAGTGCAGGGGAGGAAGGGAGCTACTCAAGGGGGATGGGGCAGCATGGGCAGGACTGGGGGCCATGGCATGGGCCCTGGGAGCCTTGGCAAATCTGACTGGGAATGGTCCACAGCCTTTATCCGAGGGCAGGAGATGCCTCTGCCCTGTATCTCAAGACCATGCAGGTGCTTGGCTGCCCTGTGAGTGCCTGGCTGCTTTAGTCCAAAGCAAAAAGGGGCTGAGAGGAGCAAAGGTCCCTGAGCGTAGCCCTTGCCCCAAGCCTGGCAGTGGCCCTAAGAGCATCTGGGGGGACTCCAGGGCAGTTTCAGAATTGCCAACAGTGTGTGTGTGTGTGTACATACACGTCCCCACCACGGGCTGAGCAGAGCCCAGGACATGGCTGCACCGTCGTGAGATCTGCTTTTGCAATGGAAGAAGAGCAAAGGCACAGAAAGAAGTCACAAAACTCCTCTCCCAGTGATCTTCAAGCTGAAATCATCTTGTTTCCAAAGATGAGCCAGTGCTGGAGTGATTCATTTAGTCTGTAACTCCCCATCCACACTGTCTCCCTCCAGGGCTTTCCTTGCCAGTTGGGTCCTGACTCCAGCTCTTGGGTTCTGGAGGAGCTGGTGGTAGGGTGGATGCATCCTGCATCTCCCAGTGCTGTCAGGGATGGGGTTAGTGGAAAGCAAATGAACCTTCATCCTGGTGGGAGTCTAAATGTGCAGCAGAGGGTAAAAACGAGATGGGGACTTGGTGGTGGTGGTAGAAGGATTTGGAGAGACACCTCAGTCTGCCTAAGCTGGGAGCTGACAGTAACCATGCCTCTACATCAGTGTGCCGGGGCAATGTGGGGGCAGTTATCTGAGCCCCCAGGTCTAGGTCCTTCCCTGACTTCAGGGCTTTGGAGCAGCTTGGGGTGCTGGGGTGTTGCCACAAGTACCTGCACTCTCACACAGCTTCCCTTTGGGCCCCTTGGGTGGATGCTGGTGGCATGTCTCAAGCTCAGCCCCCACGCACCGAGTCCTTCCATCACCCCTTCAGGTCAGTGCATGATTTTTTCCATCACTCTGAAGCAGCTGAGCTCATAGAACAATATTCCTTGAGCCAACACAGCTCCTTTTTTAAGTTTCTTGTTTTGGTATTCCTCAAGCTCTGTTTCCTCAGGCCTGAAATACAACACCCCTTAGCACTGGAGTCTTTCCCCGATGCTGTGGCTTTGGTTATCCCCCGCATCCTGCTGCCAGGTGAAACCACTGCCCCATCCCTGAGCTGCTGCTGGTGGATGCCATCACCTCCCTAACTCATCACAAGGCTTAAAAGGTGGTAAAATAGGATCCTTTGGCCACCTTGGCATGCCATAGCATGCCACCATTGGAAAGGTAGCCACTGTAGCGAGCTTGGGGCCGCATTTGTCTTAGCCAGTGGCCGCAACTGGAGCCAGGGCTCTGCCAAGCAGTGAAAATGCCAGAGCAGTGAGTTTATCCCACGATGTTTGATTTGTGGTCATGGTGGAAGCCGGGTCGGGAGTGACAGTGGAGGATGCAGCAGAAAAGAGCAATTTTGAGACAGTCACAAAAACATCTCATGGTGCTAAAAGTAGGGATTTTCTCCTTTTTTTTCCTCCCCCACTGCTGGCCGCGCTGGCAGTGAGGTGAAGTTTATGGGAGAAATAGCGTGGTTCTGGGAAATATTTTGCCTTGCTTGTATTGTTGAATTTTTCTTTTTCTGGCAGCGGATGAAGGAAATGGGAACACAAACAGCTTGGCTGGTGGGGTATTGGTCCAGAATCAGCCTGGGCAGTGAGAGGCTGCTTTGCTGGGGACAGAAAATACTCGAAAGCGGACGGGATTTTCATTGTTTTCATTCCTCTCCCTTTCTGTCCCTGCGCTCAGCTGGCTCTTCGGATGCTGTTAAACGAGGGGTGAACGCATACTGCTGTTAAGGCAAGGATGTGCGTTGGTACTCCTGGCCTCCTCCCGTGTGTTTTCACTGATTAAAATCTTAAATTCTTCCGTTTTTTACAAGATTTTGGCTTTCTGTGCCAAGCTGGAGAGTCTCTATGGCAACAGCTACAGGCAACCTTTTTCTGTAAAACCCTTTTTGGGTTTTTTTGGAAGACGGGGGGAAGAGGATGAGTGTCTGGTGCTGAAGCATCAATAACTACTTGAATGCCCCAAATATTTGGGGTGGTGAGTACTGGGAGAGAAATAGAATTGAAATACAGAATTGCTTCATGCCCATGAAGCCAAGCACCTGCACCCTCACTGGACCCTTCACCCCTCTGCTCATTATAGTGTTTTTTGACTGTGGAGAGTACAGACTCCCATCCACCCCCACCTCCATCCCACCCCAAGGCCAGGGGCTTCCCACTTGGGTCTGTCATTTCTGGAGGAGTTTAGAGCCATTCTTGGAGTGTGATTACAGCAGCATTTCAAGACACAACTAAAACCTGAGCCTTTTAGGAAAAGTTGCAGCATGTAATAGAAAGGAAACCAGCTAAGCTAGATTGAAGCATAATAGGTTTTGGGAGTGATTTTTAGAATCCTATACTGTAGGTCTGTCTAGGAAGATACTATACAATTTAATAACATGTTATATTCGTATAGGTTATATTTAAATCATCCTAGAGTATCATGTAGGAGGACTCTAATTTTCCACTACAGGTTAATATACCTTTCTATAGGTTTTTGGTTGTGTGTTTTTTTTATTTTGGTCCATTGGAGTTAAATGAAAAAACTACATCCTTCCTAGAAAATCAAACAGAATGATGAGAAAATAATACCCTTAATTTATTTAACACAGCATGTGAGTATTTTCTGTAAGAGTTTATATAGCTGCATGAAAACCCATTTAGGGCCTGTTGGGGAGGTGATTTGAGATAGGATGGAGATGGGTTCAGATACTGTCCTGACCAAGCAGTATGGGGGCTCTGAAATGTGCCTGGGACTGTCTAAAGGGGGAAAAATTACAAATAAATAAAACCCAGGACTTTCTCGCATCTCTATTTCCACTCCTAAGAAGCAGTTAGAGAGATGATGGAGTGGTGGGTGCAGGGCTGTGGCATGAACTGCTGGAGCAGGGTGAGACTGGGGGCTGGATGTTGTGCCAGGGGCTGGAGAAAAGAGCAAGGAGCTCTCCATGCTTGCAAAAATGGACTTTGGAAGTCACAGGCAGGGGCTATGCCACCCTGAGTGGCTGTCAGCAGCAGGCTGAGGGAGGCAGGAGGGTGGTCCACAGCAGGGTGGACAATGCTCTTGTCTGCATTTTGCAGCACTGCCTTGTCTGTAAGGGCTGAGTTCTGTGGTGGCTTTGCCTGGTGACACATGGATTTGGCCATACCAAATCCACCATACAAAGTGGGGCAAAGATTCTCTGTGCCTTGCTGGTGGGCAGGTGTGACAGGGTTCAGTGGGCAGATGGCAACTGGGCCCTTCTGAGTGCTGACCCTGCTTTGGGGGGTCTGTGTCAGCTGTAACCACACCAGTAAAAGCTCGTGGCTGGAATGCTCTGCTCACTTATGGAGAAGGCACCCAATGAGCTGGGGCATGCATGGTTCTCCATGGAAAAGTGCAGGACTGGGCTCCCTCTTCAGCTTAGCTTGGAGCTGCCCATCCCTGTGGTGTCGGGACCTGCATGGTGAGGTCCCCACTGGGATCCTAGGGAGCTGGTGCCATCCCAGAGAGAGAGAGAAGGAAAAGGTGGTGCCGTGGTGCTTCCAGGTCCCCAGAGGACAAGCGCCTTTTAATAGCCATGGCAACTAATAAGCCCTGCGTGGTGACAGCCCTGCTGTCTCCATGGAAACGGACCGACTATCACATAGCAACGTGTGCCTCACGTACCCATAGAAACGGCCCGGTAGCTTTTTAGCATCCTCTGTTAGATCTCTGCTCTGGGAGGTGGTGGTGGGGTTTATCCCGAGGTGAACCCACTGCTGTGGGGAGGTGGGGCTGGGGTGAAACTGGGGAGGAGGGTCCCAAGGGCTGCAGGAAACCAGGGGCTTTATGGGAATCAGGCATGTAAGGTGTCCCGGCGGCAGTCCAGTAGGGTGTTCCCAGGCTGATGAAGATTTGGAAGATGCTTGCTATCCAGTTTTTATCTTCCTCATCACAGCAGCAGGATTTGGGGGGAGGAGGGGTGTATAAAATAATTTGAATTTGAATCTGATGAGCTTTGGATTACTGAAGGAGAAGAAATATAAAAGATGCTCAGGGCTCGAGGGCTGGAAACCACCTCACCACAGGCAGAATGGTGTCACAGTAGGATACTCACAGCTGGGTTTTCTTTGTGGTTTCTGGAGTCACCTCATCCTCAAGCTGGGGTTTTCCAAGCCACTAAAATGAGGTGTAAAGGTGGGGAGTGCCCCTCCTCTGTGGGCAGCACTCAGCAAGGGGGAGGCAGCAGGACACACGCTGTCTCTACATGCGGCCTCTGCCATTTCTTGCTCAGCAGCTCATTAACTAGCCTGAGCTGTTACAGGTTAATTAGGATTTGTAGCTGGTGAGTGTGAAGGGTTTGCTGGGGTCACACTGTGCTAAGGTTCATGTAAAACACTGTGGATGTCAAGTTGCCTACACATGCTGGGTGCATCAATTGCTCTGAACTGCTGTAGCAAATGCAGCCTTCCCCAAATTTGTCCACTAAGAGGCTGAAAATTTTAGGAATTCATTTATTTGGAGCTGTTGGGGCATTTCTTGCAAATGCATTTCTTCCCCCATTGTCACAATGTGTTTTTAATGGGAAGCCTGCATGGACACTTAGGAGTATCCCTGGTTTCTGTAAAGATTCCATGTGAATAAATGTGATGAGTTTGGGAAGATTTACAGGTTTGGTGTTTTAAAGGCTGTGAACTGAACTGGTTAATTTTTTTTTTTTTTTGGTGAACTTTCAGACCTACCTACTGTCTCTTATTTTTTTTTCTCACAGCTTTTGTTTGGTCTGTGGGGGGCTGGGAGACACCTTTGGGTTACACTTTCAGCAGTGTCCTAATCCCACTGTTATTTTGGGGAATGGGAGCTCTGACTTTGCTCAAGTGCTTTTTGAGTGGGACTGGGGAACTTGGAAACTTTTGGAATTTACCCTGTGGTTTGTGTGTTATGGGAAGATAAACGTGAATCAAGAGCAGGTGCTGTGGGGGAGGTGTTTTCTGTGGGAAAGTTTGGGGTTGTGGATCCATCCTGGTCAGACGTGAAACTGATGCTACGATGGATGAACATTAAAACTGAAAAACTTGTGCTGAAGCTCTTCTGCCTGTTGAGGCTGGCAGCAAAGAGACACCTCTGCAGTTGTGCTGTGCCCTGATTGATTACCTCAGGCCTCCATTCAACCAGCAGAAAGCTGGTTAAATAAAATAAATAGGGAATTGCGATAAAATTTCCAACTCTCGGGCTTCTTATCCCAACAAGTATTTGCTTCTGGGATGGGAGTTACCCCTGGGTTCAGCAGGTATGCCCATGGTGGCACTGGGCAAGAGTTGCCCCCTCTGGCTCCCTGGTGCTGGAATGGCTCATCCCGCTGTGTGCAGGAGACTCAGTGGCATCAGTGCTGGCCTTTGAGGAAGGTTGCAGCCTGCTCAGCAAGGTTTAATTAAATATGAAATCCCGGCTGTTTTCTCTTGGGCTTTGGCTTGGGACGCCATGGGTAGGGAATCAGTGAAAGGAAAGAATGATAATTAGAGCAACTTCAAGGGCTGTTGCACTCCCAGCGAATGGGGGGCTGGAGGCTGGGTGGGCTGCAGAGAGACTGAGCTGTGGTGCTCCTTTGGGATATGGATGGCATGGATGGGATCACTCCCAGGGAAAGACTGAGCTACCACTCCAGCTGAGCGCTGTCCGAATCAGGGATTTGTTCAAACCCAGAGCTCAAAACCCTTGAAACCCCCTAAAAATGACTGAGCAGCTCTGAGACAGCAGCAAACATCCCCTGCAGTGGGTGTCTTTTCCCGCCATTTTAATAAGGGGACCTGCTTATTAAGGCTATGAAGAGCCTGGCTACAAATGAGATACAAATGTACAGTTAACACCACATCTCCCCAAGGCCAGTGTAGATATTCTGTTATTTAAACTAGCAGAGCCAAGGGGAAGGAGCCAGCAAAGGGGGAATAAAAGAGGAAAAACAGAAAAGTGGTTCTAATTGAGGTCAGTATTTGAACAGTGAAGGAGAATTAATTCTCCTGAATCAATAGGTCTGGGTGACTGAAGTAACACATCCCCACCAAGGGCTGGTACAGGCTGGGAGCTGCGCTGGAGTGAGCTGCTTCTGTGGTAGAGGTTTCAGTGTTGGCAGAGACTTCACTGTTGACAGAGGTTTTGGTGTTGGCAGAGTTGTTGTTGGCAGCCCTGAAGGATGCTGTGGGCTGAAGCTGGTGGTTGGCTGTCGAGGGTACTGGTGGGTAGCTTCTTCTGCCTTCAGCCTTGCAGGAACCTGTGAAAATCTACTTATACCCCCAAACCATGGTGCCTTACCCATGACACTTCCATAACCAGTTATTCAGGCTAGAGTAGATTAAACTGAGGGTGTGTATGTGTGTGTCTGGGGGGAAGATTCCCAGCCAGGTTATGTGGGGTGTAGCCAAGGTGCTAAGCAAAGGTGCTTCCCCCGTAGGTCCCCATCAGGATGGACAGGAAGTGTGGACATCCTTCCCCTCACTTTTTGGCCAGCTGAGCCTTTCCAGGGTGGTGGCTTAGCAAATGTCCAGCACTCCCAGACTCACATTTTTATTCTCCTTTATTGCTCTTCCAAGAAAACGTGTGTGTGCGTGGGGAGACGAGATTATCACGTTAGTGTTAAATACCCTGAGGGAAGGTGGGGAGGGCGGGTTGTTTTCCCTAGTCTATCTCCCAAGGACAGCTGGTCTGAGCACCAGCACGTGCTTGTGGAATGTGGCACCCATGGGTGCAGCTGTGCTGGGTAACACAGTGTGGAGGCAGCCATTGCCTTCCCGGGGAGTCTGCACTCCCAGCAGGCAGGAAAGCGCAGCAGGGAGGAGGAAAAAAAATCCTTGTTGTTATTATTCCACGAATTTTATACACTGAATTGATGCATGTGGCAGATGACTTGCCTCCAGGCACACAGGAAAAGTGATGTGAGACAGGATCTTTTTGGCAATCCTGCAAACCCTGGCATCTTAAATGTGAGATGAAATCTTCTGGGATGGGAAGGCAGTGGAGGAGCTGTGGTTCGAGTCCTCTTGGGGGTCACACTGTCCCTGTACCACGAAGCTTGGTGAGGCTGCAGCTCACCGTAACAGTGCTGCTTTCTTCCCCTATCCTTTCAGAGGAGGGGAGAAAGTCGCTGCTATTTCTACCGTCTCACTGTTTCCAGGTTAGGAATCCAGGACGCTCTCAGGTTTGCCGGAGGAAGGTGAGGGAAAGGCTGTAAAACCTGGCTGTGCTCCGGAGATTATTTATGGCCGGCTTTGGTGCCACGTTCAATGCTGCCTCGTTCCCACCTCCCACAGCCCCTCACTGCAGCTGGTCTGGAGGAGGCGGAAGGGGAAAATGCCGTTGGCAGCCCCCACGGGCTTGGGCAGTGGGGGAGATGAGAACGTAAGGTCTCTGCACGGTGCTGAAACAGCGGGTCTCACCGGGCATCTCACCTGGCCTGGCTGGAGGAGCACAAGGGACAAGAGGCTGGTGTCAGTCTCCCCGTGCCAGCTCCCTGCAAGGTGACACAGATCCCGGGGACCGCCCCAGCCCCTGCCGCTGTCGCCGCGGAGGACGCATGGGCAGACGGGATGAATGAGCGGTGCCTTCGGAGACGGTCGCAGCAGGTGCTAACGAGCCTGGCTTTAAATACCTCATCACCTTTAAATAGGTGGGGTTTACTGTGTGTATGAAAAGGTAGAAAAAACGTCTGTTTGCTGGCCGAGCGTGTGAGTGGGAGCTTCCTCCCCCTCTTCCTCCTCCCATCTCGCCACCTGCAGTGCCCTATGACCAGCACGAGGCTGAGGATGCTGCAGGTTGCGAGGCCATCGGATACCAGGGCGGGTGTAGGATGCATCCCCTGCACCGCTCCGGGTGCAGCAACAGGGCAGGCTGCGGTGCTGGAGGGGTGTCAGGGCTCGAGGGCTGGTGTAACTGTGCTCCAGCTGTGTCCCTGGGAGTCAAGCAGAGCTTGAGCAGAGCTCCTGGAAGTGCCCGTGGTCTCAGTGCTTCAGCTCCTGTCCTTGGCTGTTCTTTCCCTTCGTGCTGGTAGGGAGTCAGTGAAACACAACGCGTTTAGAATGGNCTCCAGCCACATCCTGAGCTGCAGATGAGAAGTGAGATTTGTTTTCATGCTTTTCTAGCGATTTCTGCTGTGATCCCACGACTCCAGCTGCCGGGACAGCCGGGGAAGCAGCTGGCTGGGCGAGCTGGCATCGCTGGGCACTCCTCACTCCTCGTGGCTGGCCCACGCCTGCCCAAATAAAAGCTGGGGAGAATTCGGCGCTTGCAGGCTGCTGCTGGAGGTGCGGAGAGTGCTTTAACAAACTGGCATGTTCTAAAATTACCGTGGCAGGCTCCCTGCTGGGGAAACTGCTCGCAGGGTGCTGGTGTGTCCCATTTCCTGAGCAGCTCCTCGCTGCTGGAGGGGCTGGTGGCATAACATCTTCAATGGATAGAGGGGCACCAGCATTGGGTCGGGGCAGCTGGCGCTGGGTGGGCTGCGGAGATCCCCCGCACGCATGTTTTTGGAGAGTGGAGAGTAAATACTTTCATTTGCATTATGTCCTCGCCGCTGCCACACAGGCGCTGCCGACGCTGCCTTGCACCCAGCCTAGCGGCAACCTGAGCCCGAGTGACCGTGGCCAAGGGCAGTCACCGGCTGAAGCCGAGCGGCTTCGCCAGCCACACTCTGTGGAGCAGCTCCATTGATTAAGTAATTGTTGCATAACCTCTAACGAGGCTCCTCTCCGGTTTGCAGACGCTTGTTTCTCTCACCTGTTTATTAAGCTGGCGCGATTCCTGCTGGGTTTGCTTTCCAAGGAGGGCTGCTGAGTGGATAACGGGGCTGTGGCTGCTCACCATGTCGTCTGCCCCGGTTTTGAGTGTTTTTTTAACGCTGGGTCAGTGGTGGGGCTGGGGACAGGGACACCTGGGAATGCGCCCAATGCATCATGAGCATCACTGCTGCCTTGGGTGCGGGATGAGGTGGCTGCTGCTCCAGCACTGCCGGCCTGAGCTGCTGCTCATCCACTGAAAATACGCAGAGGTGCTGCTGCCTGGAAGGAGGAAAAAGCTGAAATATTTTTCTTGGAGAGAAGAGGAGCCAGGATGGGAGGGCAGGGAGGCACTACAGCGTGCCAGCAGCAGTCAGAGGGGATGGCTTCTCTGTGCCGTGACCCCCAGGGCTGGGCACAGAGAAGAGCTCTGTGATCTGTGCTTGCAAGAGCAAGCTTGAGCTCTTGAGCAAGAGCTCAAGCTTGCTCTTGCTGACACACACCATTGGCAGCAGCCGCCTGAACTGGTTATGCTGTGGGGAAACCCAAGAGGCTTTGGCTTTGCTGGAAATGAAATGAGGGGGTCCCGTTGGCAGGGGAGATCTGGCTTTCCTGCTGGGGGCTGAGGGAACAAAAGAGGAACCCACAGTGACATTTCAAGTGTTGCACAATTTGGCACAATTGACAGTCGGTTGGCTTTCTCATGCTGTTCCCTCTGTGCATGGCCTTCTTCTTCCTTAGCCCTAGCTCTCCCCTTCCTCCCTAGGGGAGCAGCTGGTGCTGGAAGCTCTTCCTGGATGATGGCTCCAGGGAGGACGTGCCTCATGAGTCCCTTTGCCACGAAGGGAGGGGAAGATGTGTAATGGAAACCCCTGACAAGGAGGCTGATGCTCCTACTTTGCCTCCTGGGGGTTACAGAGAAATAATGCTGACCCCCATGGGGTGCTGCCTCCTGCCTGGAGGTGGTAGTGGGGAGAAGGGGACATCCCAGGGGTGGCCCCTTTGGGATTGAGCCAGCCCCGTGGGGTGAATATTGGATGGCTCTGTGTCACCCAGCCTGCTGTCATGGTCCCCCCAAAGGTCCCTGCAGCTCAGTTGGGGGAGCCCCATGAAAGCAACCCTGCAGTGGGTGGCTAGCTCTACTGGCTTGTTCCTCTGTTGTAGTCCTGCTGGAATGCCCCCCTGCATGCAAGCAGCATAAGGGGTTGGGATCTCATGGGATCCAGCTTTGCACGGGCAGATCCTGGGGACTTGGAATCACAGGGGGCTCAGGAAGTCCCAAAGTCTGTCCTGTCTCCATCAGCAATGTGGGAATTGCAGGAAGAGTGTAATTCCAAACCAGTGAAGTGGAATGAGTGTTTGGGAACTGGCAGGTCTCTGGCTTTTCTCCCACCACTCACAACCTTTCTCTTGCTCACACAGACAATTTTTGTATTTTACTTCTTAAAATACATATACATGTATATGAATACTGTATCTTGGCAGCTGCTGTTCCTCAGCACCTGCTATTTCCCCAGGAAAATGGGGATTTGGTAATGGTACAGCCTCCCTGGTCCCTGGGGCCTTGTAAACCTGGAAGTTGTTTATGGCACCATGTGGCAGCATTCTCGCTGCTGCTCTGCTCTCCTCCTCTGAGCATCTCCCTGGCTGGACCCTGCCATGGAGGGATCGGCTCCTCACGGGTCACCTTCCCCTGCTCCCCGCTTGGAGTTTGCTGGGGGCTCTTTGTGGCAGTTAGGTTGTTTGAAGATTCAGGGCAGAGCTGGTCCTGGCCCAGGCCTGGGGCATCCCCTTCTTGAGTTTACCCCAGTGCATCCCTGAGAATGGAGCCGCTTCTTTGGGTTTAGATCTTAATGACTTGCTGGTTTCTAATAAAAATAACCTGGGTGGACTCATGGTCTGTCCATTGACTGACCAAGGGCACTGCTCTGCATTTCAGTAATGGTGGGGCAAAGGTGTTGCATGGCCTTTGTACCATCACAGGGGCTTTGGAGTTTGTTCCCACACCATCCATGCTCTGCCTTTTGCCGTGGCTTTGGGACCCTCATCCTCCTGCCAGCACCCATGGAGCTGGGGCAGCCTCTGCTATGGCCACATGTCCCTTTACTGCTGTGGTGGAGGCACAGGACATCGACATCTTCCTCCTCTTCCTCTTCATCACTGCTGGAGTGAAAAGCTTGTGGGGATGCTGGGCCCTGGTGGGCAAGCTCCTGCCTTTGCTCCCTGCTTCTGGATTCCCATCATGGCCCCATGGAGGGAAAACCTAGCCTGGGGATGCCTGTGGGCATAACCTGTTTTATAACCCTGAGAATGAATCCCAGTGCTGTCCCTGCCTCTCCAGGGAGCAGGGTCACGTCACTGCTCAGGAAACCACTCGCTGGGAGTGACAGCTTGTTAAAGAGGGAAAGAAACCCAAGGGGGCTGAGTTGGTGTGGGGCTGGGAGTTGGGGTGCAGGAAGGCTGGATGTGCTTCCTGCAAAGCTCCCCACTGCTCTCAACGCATGCTCAAGGTTTTTCCCCAGTTCAGGTGTGGGACCACGGTGTTTTGGGGGGATTTCATTGCACATGGAAGACAGCAATCCTGCTCTGTATCTGCAGAGTCTTGGGCAGTTGTAGTGTTCATTCACACATGGGATGGCTCTGGTTTGAGGGAGCCTGAGAAGTGATGAGCCATGGGGTGATGGGTTGATCCAGGAGAGGGCAGACTGTGGGGTGATGGGGGATGTGAGACCCAGATTCCACTTAAATCCCCATGGACATGCAAGGCTGGGGGTTAAGGTCTGCAGGGTGCCTTGGGGGATACGCAGTAAATCTGATTCTGGGTGTCACCAGTGGGCATGACCCCACTTTTGGGGGAGCAGAGGCAGGCAGTGGGACAGTAGGTATGGCCCCAGGGGCTGAGTGCAGAGGCAGAGTGCTCTGCCCACCCTGGCCATCCCTTCACTGGCACTACACTGCCAGTGATCCAAACTAGCCGTGCCCTTAGCTGTCACCCATCATGAGAACATGTGTGTGGTCCCCAGCACTTGCCACATCTCCTGGCATGGCATCCCAGCCTCTGTTGTTCCCTACTCGCTCCATCACCAGCGTGAAAACTGCCCAAATACGGGCCCTGCCTGGAAGCATTTAGCAGCAAATGCTTCACCTGGGTTCCTGTCTCCCGCTGGGGTCTCTGGCTCTTGTCCGGACCCTGCAGCACGCTCAGCACCTCCTCAGGGGAAAGGAAAACCAGCCGCATAATTCACCCTGAATTATCCAGCTCGCTAATTTATTAACTGGACAAACGTCACTGCATTCCTTTCCCTGGGCTGCCCACCAGCAGATCCCAACCTTCTGAAAACGGAGAGCATTCCTTCCCCTGCCGTTTCCGCTGGCTCGCTCTGTTTGTTTGCAAATCGCCCATTTGCGTGTGTTACTTGGATCCCTCTGATTGCGCCTGCCTTTGATTTGGGCACGTAGCTCGCTCCGGGGGTGGCTGACCCCCGGCAGGGTAGGATGCTGCTCTGAGAACCGGGGCTTTGCCGTGAGCAGCTGCAGTCTTTTTTAATTCATTATTTGTTTTCTGCAGCCGATCCCTGATTTTTCTCACCGCTGCTGCTTTCCGCAGATGGGAGGATCCCGTGGGAAGCAAGGCAGAAGTGGAAGAAGAAGGGAAGAGTGGAGTGCAGGCTTCTGTCTGGCTCTCCCTGCCTGGTTTTGGTAGTGGTTGCTGCTCTCCTGTTCTCAGCACTGTGTGATGGGGCAAGCAATGCTGGAGCTGTGCTTCTCCAGACTGAGTGCTTTAAAAACCCCTCGGTCCAACTGTGCCGTGCTGGGGTGCAAACCACCCCAGGCACCCCATTCTTGATTCCTTTTCCAGGACTTGAGTTCAGGTCCATCCTCTCCAGTGCCTGTGGGATTTGCTCAAGTGGCTTCCCAGAGAAAGACGAAGGCCAGCTTGGGGTCCTGTTCTGCTTTGCCCCACTTGGGTACAATATGGGGTACAAGTGGGGTTGTTTAGCCTGGAGAAAAGGGGACTCAGGGGTGACTTTATCACTCTCTACAGCTTCCTGAAAGGTGGTTGTAGTCAGATGGGGGTTGGTCTCTTTCACCAGGCAGCAACTGACAGAACCAGAGGACACAGTCTCAAGCTGCATCAAGGGAAATATAGGTTGGATATTAGGAAAAAGTTTTTCACAGACAGAGTGATAAAGTACTGGAATGGCCTGCTGGGGAGGTGGTGGAATCACCATCCCTGGATGTGTTTAAAAAAAGACTGGATGTGGCACTCGGTGCCATGGTTTAGTTGAGGTGTTAGGGCATGGGTTGGATTCAGTGATCTTGAAGGTCTCTTCCAACTTAGTTATTCTGTGAATTCTGTGAATATCTGGGAAGTGCACAGGTTCTGGACCTGTCCTCTGAGTTATTTTGGGCTGCACTGCAGGGCAGAGTTCCTGATGCAAATCTGGTGTGCAAGGCAGGGGTTGCAGGCTGAGCAGGGGGTCCAGCAGCAGCAATAACCCAGGAGGATGTGGCATCCCAGCCCTCAGGTTTGAGGTCATCTTTAAAAATCCCTGCTGAGACCACAGGTGTCTGTAGAGAGGAGCAGCCTCTTCCACCCCGTGGGAAGTGCAAGCTGTCCTGACCTCTGAAGGCATCCCTGGGAACACAGTGTGGAAGGAAAAGGTGCCAGAGGCAGGGAAAACCCTCCTGAAAGTTGGGAGTGAAGCAGCCAAGCTGCCTTCTGAGCCCTGGCATGGGGCACTCACCTTGTGGCAGGGGAGGAGGGGCTGGAAGAGGATGGGATCACTGAGTGGGTTGTTATCCAACAGCACGTCATCTGACCCTCATCTTCCCAGTGCAAGGAAGCATCTGGAAGGAATGGGAGGTTGTTCCCCCTGCCAGAATGGCTCTGGGATATGCAGTCTCTCCTTCACAAGCATTTCCCTGCAAGCTCTTAGCATTAGCCATCACCCTGGTGCAAAGAGGAGGTGCAGGGCAGAGTCCTTTGTCCCTGTGGGGTTTTACGGCAGGTGTCCTTGGGCAGAGAGTCCTGGTGTGGCTGTTCTGGGCTTTGGCAAGTGAATGGCAGTGGCCCTAATTGTGCCTGAATTCCCCTGAAACACAAGTCAAATCTGCAAAAATACAGAAAGTAAACAGCTTGGGGCCAAAATTCCCAATGCTTTGGGGAACCTTCTACTTGGAAAAGTTTCTGAGCTGCTAACGAAAGGTCCGCCTCTCCTCCAGCCTGCCTGTGTGGGAACCCTCTGGACTGGGAGGGATGCAGCCACAGTGCCATGGGGACTGTGCTGAGAGCTGGACTGACTTTATGCCTTGGAGCAGCTTGAATATTTTCTTCTTGTTGCTGGATTTTTGTTGTTGTTTTGTTTTGTTTTTTCTTTTTTATTATTCCTTTGCTGCTCGTGTCTGCCAAACAGGGAGGTTGTAATCTCCTCCTTGCAGATTGTGAGAACAATTGCCCAGGATGCTGGAGTGACCTTTGCTGCACAAATAGGGAATGGGAAGATGGCAGTGGGAACCAGCCTCCCATTGCAGCCTCCCTGGCCTGCCCTGGGGAGCTCTGCTCACCCTCAGCTGCAGGTGCTGGACAGGGAAGATGCTCTGGCAAAGGGATGAGCAGCCCTTGTCCATCTCTTCCTGCATGCTGGCAGGGTCTGAGAAAGACACTGTCCCTGAAGTGTGTCCCCTGGAGTGGGTGGGACTGTCCCCAAGGGTAAACATCTCTCATGCTCCCCCCATCCTCTCTTCTCACTGGTCTGGTGCCCAGCCCCTGGGTCACACTGATCCTGAGGAGCTCTAGTCAGAGCTGTGACAGTGACATGGAGACCTATGAATGTCTGGGGCTCAACTGCACCCAATCTGTTCCATGTCAGCTCCATCCCCAGGGAGCTGGGTGTCTGACTGGGTGCTGCACCTGAAAAGGTGGAAAATTTCAGGGAGAAAAACCAAGTTGTGCACGTGAGTGCATCGAGAGGTTTTTGGGCTGCTCTCCATGGGAGAAGCCTGACTTTCCTGGGAAACATCCCCTCACTCTCCCACCCACCCATAGACAATTCCCAGTGACCCCTTCTCCTCCTGCTAGAGATGGTCTCAGCTCCTCCTGACTCTGCAGCTCCATGGGGCAGCTCTGGTTCTCTTGGCCTCTCCTTGCAGGTCAGGCCTTTCTCTGGCTCTCCTCCAAGTCTTTGGATCAGCTCTTGGAAAACTAAAGCCATAAAGTTTGCCCCAGCTGGAGTACGAACCCACAGCGGCTGGCTTGGGAGGCAAGCACTGGACCCAGTGGTTATTTATAATGCAGCAGTGAGGTTAAAAATAACAGAAATTTGAGCTCAGGAAGTTGTTTTGGAGGATAAGAAACTTTTACTTTGGTATTCAGATGCCAGGGCTAGAGCTAGCCATCTTCTGTCCCTGATGTTCCCATGCTGTGTCCTTTGGGGACTGCAGTCCCTTCCTTCCTCCCAATGCATTGGGTCCTGTTTTGCATCCGCTGGAATCATCTCTGTTCCCAAGAGAGTGGGGGCACCGTGAAAAGCCCCAAACTGTGCTGTGCCAAGTGGTGGTGCATGGGTGAGACAGCTGGGGTTCTGTTCAGGGGTCCTGGTGGCTGTGGGGAGGGGACAGTGTGTGGTCGCAGCTCCTGTACACACCCCCGGTCATGGTTATTGTTACTACAGCTGTTTGTTCCCCTGGGGTCAGAGGGGTTCCCACCTCCTGCTCTTAACCTCTCCACTGCCAGCCAAGCACATCTTGAGCCACTGGCTGCCCCATTCCTGGCAGTTGGAGCCTTTCAAAGCCTTCCTGGGGGTCTTCTCTGGCATTCCCAGCTCCTCTCACTGCCAGTCACGGGTGGGATGTAGGGTGGGAGCCAGATACTCGCCTTTACGTTCCTGGCATCCTTGCACAAGGAGAGCCAAAGGGTTTTGCCACCTAAAGCCTGAAGCTGGTTGGTTGGAAGCAGTGTCCTCTGATTCCACCCCCCCCCCCCCCCCCCCCCACCCCTGCCCGCGACACAACACCCCCA
>VXAX01005624.1:315664-375110 GCA_013399835.1 Leptocoma aspasia | reverse complement strand
AGCCCACTGCTGGCCAAGACACCAAACCTTCCCAAATCCCTGTGCAGGTACATTTCTTGGCATTAATGTTTTATTTTGCTTCAGCTTAAACCGTTTCCCTGTCGACACAGTAGCAGTTTTGCTCCAGCTTGCTGAACTGAGCAGGGGTGACCTTTCCCGTGTTTGTTGTCTGGGCTTACAATCCATCTGTGCTCTGCAGGCCCAGTGCAGCCAGCAGGCGATGGGGAGCACCTGGCAGGAATAGCTCCCTGGTGGGTGCAGTGCCACTTCCCCCTTTTCATGTCTGTCTTCCTGGCTTTGGGCCTATCTCCTTGGACCCAACTGTGTCTTGTTTTCCTCATGCAGAGCCGTGTGGGGAGCCAGGCTCCCCTTGTACCTGTGCCTCAGAGCCAGGGAATGTGTCCCCAACCAGGCTCCCTATAGGGGGTGAATTTCCTAGCGAAGGACTAGATGTAAAGGGCTGATCTATCCCATCTCTGCATCACTACCAGCAATACAACTCTCTATTAGCAGGGAAAAAAATCCCCTTTTCAGGAAGGAACTTTGAAGGTTAATCTCAGGATCACATCCTCTGCAGGAGGGTGCCTGTCCCCAGCCCTGGACCCAGAGTATGTGGACCCAGTCCTGCCCACCTGAGTGAGGAGAATATCCTCTCTCTGGCCTGGGACAGGTTATTCCATCAGGGTGCGCATTTTGGGGAGTGGAGCCAGAGGCCACACAGCCACTTTGGCAGCATTTCTAGCTGAGCAGAACAAGGCAGGGATGGAAACTGGAGATGAGTTGGAGGCTCCATTTGTGACAGCAATTCCTGTGGGATTCATGTGGACTCGCCTGTCTGGTTCTGGATAGCAAAAGCAATGTGTTAAAGCCTGTGGGGGCTGTCCCAGAGCATCACCAGCTCCTTTCTTCCCACTAAGTCCAAACAGTACATGAGGCCAAACTTTGCCATTTGTGAGGAAGAGAACTCGCTGATGTTACTTTTTGGCAAAGTCTTGCTGGGAACTCCTTGAGAGTGAAATGAAACGGGGTCACAGAAGGGTTTAATTCAGTACGTTGTCCTTCAAGGGAAGGAAAAGTCAGACAAGAAGTTTTAAACATTTTATAAAAATATCCACATGTGCTCAGTGCAAAACTCACTGTCTTTACCTAATTTAGAAAATGACTTTATATGGAGAAAGATTTAACACTGCTCCATGGAGGGGAAGAATAATGAATATGTCTGCACCAAATCGCGCTGTCATCTGAAGATCTCCAAGTGCTTTCTAAAGGGTTGAAGAGCAATAATTGTTCTTCTCTTCCCTGGTTTTAGAAACTGAGGCATGGGATGAGAAAGCCTGAAAAATGCAACAACTAATTTTAGCTATTCGAAATCCAGATCTAAGTACCTGATAATGACCTGATTTTAGTAGACAGCTGGTCAAGCCTCCAGGGTGAAACCTGGAACAAGTCAGGCTCCATAGGTCTGCAAAGGTGGCCTGGGTCTAGAGAGGGAGCCTCCTTCCCTTAATTTGACACTGTCACCACAAGCCTTGCTCAGATTTAGGATATGAAACTAATGAGAAAGAATCTATCTGAATTTCTTTGAACTTAAGAGAAAAATAGAGAATTTCTGTTTGGAGCAGCCTTGTAGCCATGTGAGTTCAGATCCCTTGGTGGCTCTTGGGGACAGGAGCTGGATCCCTCTGGGTCTGGGAAACAAAAGCAATCCAGGATTTTCAGCTCTGTTATCACACCCCAACCTCTGAAATTTATTTAGTAATAAATAGTGCAGATGGTGAAGGAAAAGAAGGAAATGAGTGAAGGACCTGCACTATCCTGAGCAGCTGAGCTGCTCCTGGTGTGGGGAATTGCACAGGGATGCAATGCATGGACCATTTCCCACCTCTGCAGTGGTGGTGGGGCTAAGGCTGCTGGTCTCAGCTCCCATCCTGCTCCTGCTGCCTAAATATAACCCAAAATCCCTTGAAAGGAAAATGTGATCTCTCTTTCCCAGCTGAGCAGTCTGCTGGGTATCCAGGGTCAATCTCACCAGGAATGAGCAGTGAAAAGCTTGCAGAAGTGGAGCTTTGAATTAGGCAGGCTTAGCTGGGGTACTAAAGCTGAACAAGTTGAATCTGAGGACAAATGGAGGCTGGTGAGTTGTGCTGGGAAGTGCAACCTGTTCCCAAAATGCCTGCCCAAGCTGGGAAGATGCTTCCCACAGCTTGTCGTGCAAGGACAGTGGAGATCCTTGGGGAGATGCTGGCTGGGTGGTGATATGAGAAGAAGGCAAAATACCTGTCTTCATATTTTGTGTCCTTGGACAGCCCTGAGCTCACTTGTGCACCTCTCTGTGTGCAAGAACAAATTATAATTTAATTATGTGTGTACAACACCAACTCCTTCTTTGTGATCAAGGTCTGTCTGATGAGTGAGAACTGTAATAAATATTTCCTGTGACCAAGGGCTGGTCCCAGCTCTGGCACCTGCATCTTCTCCTCTACATGCCATAGCTTGCTTTATTTTCATTTTGTCCTCCTGCAAAATCACCTCCCTCTGAAGAGGGATAGTTGGGCTGGTCATGTCCAGAACTGTCAGGTGCCCCTGAGACTCCCCCATCCCAAATCTGCATTGCTTTAGGATGGAAATCACAGTGTGACTGGCAGGGCTTAAGCACGAATCTGGCTCCTCTGGTCACTGCTGATGCTGGCAGATTCCTGCCTGATTGCCCCTGCCAGAGCCCTGGGGACCCATGATGGAGGAATATTTGCCCTCAGCAGGAGCAAGGCGTTGGGCAGTCAGCAGCACTGGCAGGGAAAGGCACCCAGGCTTTGGCATTTGCTTTCTACTTGCTGCCTGATGGCCCCATGCCTGATTTTTTGCTCCCTCCCCATTTTGTTCAGTCTGGACATGATCCTTTGCGCCGCAGGACCATGGGCATTGCCAGCAGGGCTGCCTGGGTCTCTTGGTGCTCAGTGGGAAGCAACTCCTCTTGTAGGTGGCTACTCTTGTGGGAAACCCACCTGCCTTTGCTTTCTTGTCATTTAGAGATATCTCCTGCTCAGAGTGCCTGAAATGCACCTCCTGGCCTGCTGGCTCTGAGGGCAGGAGGAACTGTGGCTGTGGCACAGATGAGATGGGAAAGACCAGATCAGGGGAAAATTAATTAGGACATACAGAAGTCCCCTTGATCGGGACAGTAACCTCTAATCTGGCTCAGTTCTCCTTATTTACAGTTGCCAAGAAGGAAGGCACGAGAAAAGGAGCCTGGCAAGATACACAGAGCTGATCTCCTTCCCCCCAGCTGCTTTGCTCTCACTAATGTATTTGCTGGCAGTGCTCACTGTCCCCAGAGCGTTTTGAGCTCGGTCAGAACAACTGTTCACAGCCAAAACAGGAGTGTCGGAGCAGGCACAGGACTGGGAATGGCTGGGGGTTGATTGGAGCCCCCAGCCCCTCAGTATTGGATGCCTGTGGGGAAATGAAGTGCTGAGCCCTTCTGTGTCCTCTCCTCAGCTGGCAGAGATGAAGATGCAGCTGGGAAACCTTGCAGCCCCTGACTGCAGCAGGGTCCCTCAGCATCTACAGGGTGTTTCTGCTGAGGGAAAGGGGCTGGATGCTGGGGAAGTTTGTCCAGACCATACTTATTGAAAATACTCCCTGAGAAGCCCCAGGGCTGCTTTTCTCTAGCTCAGGACTCAGTAAGACGAGTAGAAACATCTGAGAGTGCTGCCCTGTACCGGGACATGAGGAAGGACAGAGTCCTGAGGGAATCAATTTGGTTGCACATTGCAGTGTTGCAGAGGAGATCAAAATCTCCCCCAAAATCTCCTACACTGTAAAATGAGGCATTTAATACCCCAGGCTGCAAGCACGTGCTTCTCTCCTGAGCATCCCTGGACCTGAGCTGTGCTGGGACAGCGGCATTCCAGCACCCGCTGCAGAATATTCCAGCATTTTTAGTATGGACTGGTGCAGTTACTGCACTTGTTACAAGCAAAACCAATAAGAATTTTATGAGGTGTAAATATTTTGTACCTGACAGTATCCATGTCCTGCTCAGCTCCATACATGCGCATGCTTCTTCTGCACCTCCTCTCCTCAGCCAAAGTATCTCGTCTTCTTGCAGGCTCAGAGGAAAGATAAATATTAGCACTTTGAGATGCTCTAATCTGAGTTTCTGTCTGTGTTGCTGTTCTTGTGGTTAAAAAACACTTTTTCTGGGTGCAAAATTCATCAGGGTCCAGTCTCCAGGGTTCAGAGGGAAGCCAGAGCAGCTGTTAATGAGGGAACAGTAATATCTAGAGCTCATTTCAAAGCAATAATGGGATTAGAAAGGAGACAAACGCACATTGGTCCCGTGTTTGATGGCTTTATTTTCAGCTTTTTTGTTGCTTTTCACTTTATTGGTTAGAACATCCATTTTGCATTAGATGGCAGATGATGAAATCACATGGGATAACAGAAAGGTACCAGCAATAGGCTGAGATGGGGAAATTTGAGCTTTCTTGGCCATTTCAGAGAGTTTTCACCACACAGAGCAGGAGTTAGAAGTGCACAGGGAGCAGGAATGGACAATGAGGCTGTGGTGAAGAGGGGGACAAGACAGCAAACGGCAGGAGCTGGAGACTGCAGCCTCTTTAGCGAGGCTTGTAACATCTTATTAATGGAAGAGAGACTGCAATTTTTATTTTGTGGAAATTCTTTTGTTCCACATTAAATTTTAAAGCACTTTGCTCCCATTACAGCCTCCTGCCAGAGCATGCTGCTGGCTGGGAGGAGCTGCCCTTTGAGAGGTTTTGGGAGAGCCCGTGGTTTGTGTCCGGGCTGGGGGGGGCAGTGCAGGCTCCTTCCCTGGGGCTGTCACTCCAACCCCAACCCTCCTGTCACACCTGCTGAGCGTCCCTCAAAGTCTGGGGTGGGGGTGTGGAAGGTGTCAGGAGTGGGCTGTGGTGAGCTGCATACCCTGGATAGTGCAGGGGCCTGAGGAGAGTTTGCCTACACCCGGAGCTCTTTTTAATTAACTCCATGTGCGGGGACATGCGGATCCTGGAATGGGAACAAGGCACCCTTTTTCCCCAATAAGCTTGTCCGCACATGGAGTAAATCAATAGCAGCTCATCAGGAGCTGTGTGCTGGCTGGACATGCCACCTAAGGATGAGTCACATGCAGAAAGGGGGGGCAATATAAAAAGAAAAGGGAAAAGAAATCTGAGGTTTGAGTCCAGACCTGGACTTAGGAATGCCCATTGTGTTTCTAGTGTGCCAAACCAAAGGGTTTGTATTGTGCCGTCTCCCCAGCCTGCTAATTCTTTTGGATGGTTGGAGCGGAATTTTTCACCTTGATCCCATGATTATATGCTAGGCTGTGAGTGCCTGAATATTAGGACTCTTTGTGGCTTTTAGCTGGTTATGGGTTAGTCCTCACTGAGATCCGAAGCAAGTGGTGCTGGCCTTGGCCCCCCAGTAAAAAGGCAATTGAATGGGCTTGGACTAAACAGCTCCAAGGATATTTTGGAATATCATAGGTCATCCTTGTTGCTTTTCCTAAGCTAAAGTGCGTGGGGCTCAGATAATGTGCAGGAGATTGGGAACCTGGGGAGTTGTGTACATTTTTCATTAAGCTTTTTAGGAGATCAAAAGCATTAGAAATCATTTGGTTTAAGGTTCCTGAAGTGACCAAATGCCTTGAGTAAGGCTTATCTAAAGCAGCCTGGGGCTGTTCCAGGACACAGCAATGTGCAGGGCCAGATCCAGCTGCAGAAGCAGGGTCTAGTAAAGGTTTTGGAAAGGAAAGCATGAATTGCTTCTTACTGGGGGCTGGGTGCCAAGAATGTTTCTCAGCTCTGTCCCAGCCCAGCAGTTGCTGATGATGAGGATCAGGACATCTGCACTGAAGGTGCCCAATCCCCATTGGCAGGATAAAGACCCCCCAAAGTGACAATTTCCACCCAAATGTGTTCAAAACAACCTTGTTTCCAGCTATCTCAGTAAAGATGAGCTGCAGAAGGGATGTGGAAATGGAGCCTTTGCAACTGCCAGGGTCTCTCCAATAGCAAGAACCTCCCAGGGCGGTGGGCACCAAGCAGGCACCGGGGCTTATTCTACAGGAATGAATAAATGGAATAAATCCATTTCAAATGCCAGGTTTTGACACAGGTGACAGGCTTTAGGAGGTGGCAGTGGCTCAGTCACTGCTCTCCCTTTGTAGAGGTTTGACTCTGTGACACCATACTGTCAGGGCTGCCAGCACAGGAGTAGCCACTGGGGTCAGAGCTGGTCCCTGGCTGCTGCCAGAGCCCTTTCAAGGCATTACAGATGATGTGCCATCCTCTCGCTGAGCTTCCTGGCTATTGTTAGCTGCTGTTGAAGCCTGATGCTAATTAAATAGGGTATTTTGTGTTTAATAAATTCCTACTTGAGTCATGCCAGCAGGAGGGCACTGGCCAGATCCCTGCCAGTGCCACTGTGGGGTGGCAGCACTGGAATGGTTCTCCCTGAGAATCTCCTGCACCCCTCAGCCCTGTGGGTGTTACCCCACATGGGTGCACATCCCTGCACCTTGGAAAGCTCGTCTACCTGATCCTTGGGAAGAAAAGCCCCCTCCCTGTGGTAGCAGCACCTTGGGATACCCAGAGGGATCTTCAAATGCTGGGAGCAGGATGAGAATCTCTGGTGCCATGTCCCATCTTGTCCCCTTTCGTGCCATCCCAGGCAGCCAGCCCTGTGCTCACCTCGTTCCCACTTCCCATCTTTGCAAGGAAACATCCACGCGCTGTCACGAAGCTGAAAGCATAAACTGCTGTGATGCCCCAAAACCCCGGGAAGCTCTGGAACACTGCCTGCATCTTAACTGCTGGGAAGGTGGAAAGCTGCCCCTGCTGCCAGCCAGGCTTCATCCTTCTCCTTGGCTTTCCTTGCCTGGAGGGGAGGCTGGACTGGTCTGTTTCCCCTGGGAACACTAGAATCATACTTGGGCTACCACTAGCAGCAAGCAGGTTGCTGGGAGGGAATTGCAGGAGTAGAGGACATGATTGACTCTGTGCTCCTCTCTGGCTGCTGTCCTTTCCTGGAGAGAGGAAACCAGGGGCAGTGCCATCCCTGCAAGCAGATTCCATAGGATGTATCTTAACTTTTACAAAATAGCCACTTTTGTCGTCTTTTCTAAGGCTTGAAGTATTTCATCTAACATCCATCATGCAAACACTGCAGTGGAGCCCCTACTGCTTCTTGGGGCTGTACACCTTCCTTCCACATCTACCTCTGGTTTTTTGGGCAGTGGGGTGTGGCATGTATAGGATGTCACATCTGAGTGCAGGCCAAGGTTTGGGCTGGAGCATGTGGGGTGAATTCTGCCTTTAAGCTGGTCTTGCCCTGTTTGCCTTAGCTGCAGCTGTGTGGGTGTGTGAGACTGGGAGGTGTCTTGGGGTGGCATCCCCTCTGTCCATGCAAATGCCACAGCAGAGCTTGGCTCCCGTACTGAGCACCATTCCCACCCTATCCTCCTGCTTCTTCCTTCCTCTACCACCTCCCTCCTTCTCCTCTGCCAGAGAGATGCTAATCCATGAGTTCCTGCCATGGATTTGCCTGCAGGGTTCAGTTAGACCAAACACCCAACTCTGCTGAGCCCCTGCTCATGCTCCCGCTGCCCACGGTGGCTCAGCCCTCAGGAGAGCAGCTTTCTGCTCCTGGTTGTTCCACATAAGCCTGGGATGGATTTCAGTCACTGTGGGATTTTGACGCGGTGTCTGGATTTTTCCATTCCCGCAAACGAGTCTTTCTTGTAGACACATCAAAATATGAGTCAGGTGCACCAGCATCTCCCAGTGAAGTCACACGCTGGCTGCAGCCTCTTCCATGCAGGGAGAAGGCAGGGATTGTGAGCTGGGGTAACCTTGACCTCCACTTCCCCACGTGCAGAATTCCCTCCTTGCTACTCATCTCTGTTGTGAAAGCTGTGTTGCTTTCACCGAAAACTGCTATTTTTCTTATTTTTATTGATTGTAGACTTCAAAACCCAAAGTGTGTAAGATGGTTCCAGTCTAATTAGTACTTAACCTGCAACAAAATACTGTATTTTACATTGATTTTTTTTTTAGAAAGGAAATATTGGCTCAGTTTCTAAATGAAACACTTTAGCAGGCCATTTGGAAAATCATCATCATGTTCAGACTTTGTAAACTTAATTTCTTTAATATTCTTTTTCCCACAACTTGCAGCTGGGTAAGAAAACATACACAAAAAATTGTGGGTGGTTTGAGTTGCCCCAAAGCTGTATTTCTCCAGCAACACTCTGAACGGAAAGTTGTACCCGGCATTGGCTAATGCCAACCAGTAAGCGGGAAGGGCTTGGTTCTCCCGTGGTCATGTATAGCTCCCAGAGAAAGATTTCCTCAAAGGAGGCTCTCCCTCAGCTACCTTTTCAATCACAGCAAGTCAGGCATTGCCATCAAAAACTCCTGGTGACTCCCAGGCCAGTGTCCCCACGTCAGGGCAGCAGTGAAGGGGAAAGGAGAAGGTGTGGTGACATGGGGTCTGTGTTCCACTCTGCTTTAATCCATTTGGACCCTTCAGAAGTGATGATAAGGGGCTCTTCAGCCCTTCTGCCCTGGCTTGTTCCATAGGCTTAAAATGATTCTGGGTTTGTCCTTCGATTTGTCCTCTGAGCTTTTTGTAAGGTTTGGCCAGGTTTCTTTAGGGATTTTGAGCTTGTACCCTTTTGCAATCAAAATACTGTGCTGAGGACATGAAGGGAGCAGCTGCAGCAGATGTGGCCAAAAGCCGGATGCTTTTGACTCCTCTTGGAGCCTCTGCAGCCAGGACTCTGCCTCTCCTCCTATCTCCCTTTTCCCTTCCCCAGGCCCCACACTGCCCATTTAGGGAGTGCAAATAGACAAACCCCAGACCCTCAGCTTCTATAGGGGCCTTGGAAGGTGTGCCTCAGTGCAGTGGACATGTTTCCCTGCTTGGTGAAAGAGGGTGGATGGAGGGTGCTGTGTAATGTCCCCATTCCTATTTGCCTTTTGAGACTTCTTGGTGGTGACTCTGTGGGTCTGGCAGTGTGGGGTTTGCTGGTGAGGGCTGTGCTGTGCTTCAGGGTGGGATGCTCTGTCTCTCTAGGAGAGTTCCCTCCTGGGATCCTGCCCTGTGCCATGATTTCCCTGTCTGTCACAATCTGTACGTGAGCATACCTTGCCCAGTGTCTCTGGATGAATGGGAATGGGGTGAGTGGAAGGCCGGGGCAGGGTAGAAACAGGCCATGTGTCTGGGATGGAAATGGGGTTGTTTGTTTAGCTTGCTCACCAAGAGCTCTTACTCCGAGGTTTTTTTGTTGTTGCAGTCAGCAGAATATTTTCAGAGAGAAAGGATTTCCCTTTCTCTCTACCCAAGATCCAGCTGGGATTACTGCAGGGAACATGCAGACCAGCTGTAATTGCTGTCTCTCCCCATGTTCACCAGGTTTTATGGTCCTCACTCGGTGCCATCCTGCCATCCACTTGTCTGAGTGATTAGGGATGTGCTGGATTAATCAGCAGAGGTGGTGGCGATCCTGCAGACCTATCCCATCTCCTGCACTGCCCTGATGACATTCCCTGCCCTGGATGAATCCTTTATGCACTTACTTTATGTATATTTAATAGGCTGGGATTTGGTTTGAGCTCATGTGGGAGTCTGGGGACTCAGAGGGCTGCATCTTCCAGTGGAATGTGGCTGGGGTGGAGGGAGAATGGTCCCCAGGGGAGAGGTCTGTGAAGGGAGGCAGAAAGCCTGTTTCACCTGTGACAGGCAGGGTGCTGATCTTCACAGGGAATACTTCGCCTCCACAAGGAATATTTTGGCTCTGCAGGTGTGGGCACAGAGTTTTCCTGGCCAAGGAGGGTTAACCCAGTGTTGATGGGAGCAGACGAGTGAGCTTGTCAGGGATTGTAAGGGAAGCAGAGGGGCTGCTAGGACAATTAGCTCAGGCTTGTTCTCCCCAGCACGTCCCTGGGATGTAATCAGCCTGTCACTTCCCTAGCTTTATTAATACATTGGTATTTGGAGGTCTTGGCTCTGTGCAACGTGGTGCCTGCCAGCCAAGCCTCTGCGGGAAGTCGGGGTTCAAGGTGGCATGTCTCTGGGCATGGTAATGCCTCATTTTGGAAGCTGTTCAGGTTTCTTCCTTGGGGACTGATGGGAGAGGAGGAGGAGGAGGAGGAGAACAGACATCCCCTCCATCTGTGCGCTGCCCTAGGAAGGGATTTAAATCACAGGTTTGCAAAAAAGAGGAAATGTACCTAATTTGCTCAGGCTTTGAAGCCTGCAGGAGCCTCCTGACAATGATCCCCTTCCTGCTTCAGGCAGGTCTGGCTCAGAGGGGATCTCCTTCCCTGGCCATGGAGCCAGACACTGTCAGCTAGGGCCTCCATCCTGGGGCTGGGGCAGCAGCAAGGATCAGGCTGTGCTCCTGCAGCTCCCAGTGAGTGCAGGCAGGAGAGTTTCTGTTCCCAAGGCCGGTACCCTGGATCTCATCTGCCCTCTGCTCCAGCAGCAAGGAGCTTCAAGGAAATACATCAACATTAAAATATAAATAATAAACATAGATAAAAAATTCATAAAGGTATATATGCTTAGGACTAGTTTTATCCTCATCCATCTTTCCATGAGTCTAGGAACTCCTCTTCCCTGTCCTGTCATTCTTTCCTCCTCCAGTGTGAATTTGTCTGACCAGAACAACCTCCTTGGCACAACAGCCCTGATGCCACATGTGTGGCCCTGCAGAGCCATCCCTTCAATTCCTTCATTTCACCAACTGTTACATAAATCCGCTTTTCTACTGAACTTGTGGACGTCACTGGAGCTCTGTCCATACCCATAACATCACTGTTTCCATGGGAACCAGTGTACTTCCAAGGGGGAAAAAGTAGAAGGAGACTAAAAAAAGGACAAAGAAGGAACAAAATAAGACAAATATGTGATATATCCCAACTATGTGTCAGTGTAGGATGTTACAAAGATTTCACTGCAACTTGTTTGGGCAGCCTTGCATAACAGTTTTTGTCTTGAGTGTAGCAGCAAGCAGAATCACAGATGGCAGAAACTTATTAGTATCCCAAATATCCAGAGTCTCTTAGTGAGGAAGAGATGCCTCTGGCATCTCTGCATGAGGTGCTGCGCTGTGTAAGCAGCAGGGGAAGATGCATCTGCACATGCTGCAGCATTTCCCTGGGTTTCCATGGGTTTTCCTCCATCCTGGAATGTGGCTGGGGCTGTGCACTGTGAGTGGGGGGCACTGCTGGGTGTTGTGGATGTGTCCTGGAGAGCAACTGGCACCACTGAACTTTAGAGGTAGGCTATTAAGGGACATTTACAGTGAGTGAGTTTAAATATATATATATCTGGGGGTTTAGTGTCCATCCACTGTGCACTTTTTAAGGTGTGGTGGGGAAAAGGTCTTAAATAAGTTATTGAGCCTCAGCAATGGCTTTGGCATATTGAGAGTATTTTAACTGGTAGCCCCAGTCTCCCTGTGGAAGACCTGGCCATTAGGAAGGATTTTACTGCTCATGACAACATCTTTGTTAATGCCATGTGTGAGCTGCGGGGAAGGAGCCCATCCCCTGGCTCTATCACAGGAGGTGGTGGCTGATGCGGAGGCTGAGCTTGGAGGGAGGAGGGACAGGTCTGGGTAGAGGATGGGGACACACTCCCACCTCTCCAGCCCCATTCTGGTGGGATGAATGGGAGGAGTGCCTGTCCCTGAGCCACCCAAATGTTAGCTGAAGGTGCCAAACTGTTGGGAGAGGGAGTTTCAGGGGAATTTGAAGCTTCTGTGGAGCTCGGTGTGGGCAAGTGAGGCTTCACCTTTTTCTCTTCTGTCCTTCTTTCCAGGAGATGCAGGGCAGTGAGAGTTGGGGTCCCAACACATGGCTTCAGCTGGTTAAAGAGCTGGTGAACTCCACGGGGCTCCCACCTGACCCATCCTGCTGGACCAGGACTGGGGCCATGCACTGACCCTTTGCACCAGTTCATTTTGGGCTGTTTTTGTCGCTGCTCTTGGTGCTGAGATAGGCATGAGGAGGAGGGAAGGACTGGGATGAGAGGCCAAAATAAATTTAGCCTAAAGTGCTCTTGTTTGACATTTTATTACATTATGTTATGTTATGTTATACTATATTATATTTTATTTATTTTATTGAAGCACCCATCCTTGTAGATGCTGGTCCCAGAGCCATGCTGGCAGCAGCGAAGCCCTCCCAGCTCAGGAGTTAATTGCAAGCGATATGTAGGGCTTTTCTTAAAAGCTCCAGCTCCTTAAGTTTGGAGATTATGCAAGTCACTCAGCTTGCAGGATTTTTTTTATTCTTCACTCTTTTTTTTTTTCTCTTTAAGCAATAAGACTTTAAACCCTTTTGGTTGCTGGAAAAAAACCCTTAAAGTAGAAATCTAAAAGGTTACCAGGAAACAATACTGAAACTGTAAGACAAATAAGAACCTCATCAGGGTTTCAATTTTTTTTACCAAACAACCTTTTTTGTCACTCTCCATCCCCTCTAAATATGGCATCATTCTTTGCCTCATCACTTGGGTGGCTGAACAGGGCTCCTCCACACTGTTGAACAAATCCTACCTCTTGCTTCAGAGGTGGCTGCATCTCATAGGCAGAGGAGAGCATCTCTGCCTGCAGCTGACAGTGCTGATTCTAAGTCCTTGGGAGAAGAACAATAAGATGATTGCTCCCTGAAATCCCCCTTTTCCTCCACTTTTGGGCTTTACAGTCCCTTTTATGTGTTACAGGGCTGCTGGAGACTCCGTGGTCCTGCCAGGATGGGAGCAGAGTGCTGCCTTTCATGGCAGAGGGAAACAGCCAGCAGTGCATCCCTTTGAACATCTGCAAGCCAAAATGAATTAGAGATGACATTTCCGAAAACACTGCCATGAATAATTGCCCTGTTTTGGTTTCCCAGGTTTAATTGTGAAGCTGCATGAATTAAAAGAACCTCCTGAGTCTGTCTGTGCTGGGAGGGCAGCGGTTTCGAAGAGCTGCAGAGCAGTGATGAGGCAGGGATGCTCCTGCCTGGCTTTTTCCCAGGTGGGAAATAGATGGGATAGATGGGGATATGCCAGGCTCAGTGGGGTCATGCCAGTTTATGGCAGTGTGTCCTCAGCCTGCCAGCTGTAATGACCCGGGATGGGGCAGACTCCCACATGGTGGAAATGGAAACACTCTCTGAGCAGTGCTTGAATTTTTAAACCCCTTTGTGCAGCCTCGCTGAAGGAGCTTCTCAGCTTTGCTTTCCAGGAATGCCCTGGTGATGGGACTTGCCTGGCACAAATCTCTGCAGACCGCAGGGCAGGGGGCAAGTGCTCCATCACACATGTGCCATGAGCATGCCAGGGCTGCCGTGCCTGCAGTGGCTTTTCCATCCTGCCAGGGAAAAGCAGGTCTACTGCTCCTGTGGTGCTGTAATGCTGCAGGGCTGTAAAACTGCAGCATCTTCCCTGCTTCAGCCTGAGCTTGTGTCTCTCAGAGGGACAGGTGGGAGCAGGCCTGGAAAACATCTAGGAAGGCAAAGCTGTAGGGTAGAGACCACATTACAATGACACTGGGGGCAGATCCCTGCCACTGCTCAGCTGCAGGTCAGGGAAGTGGATTCACTGAGTAGAGATACTTTGAGACCACCTCTGGCATTGCTAAACCCACAGAGGTAGAAATGCTTCCTGCAAATGCTAAAAGCAAAACACATAGGCTGGTCTTGCTTTTGAAGGAATGTGGTAGGAAAAAAAACCATCTAATTAAATGTCCAAGACTGTGATGGGAATCCTATAACCTTTAACTGGGCATGACATGAAAAGCCTTTTCCTTTTGGCTTAGTGCAGTCAGAGGCAAAGGTGGGAAGAGGTTATTATTTCCATCTGTGAAGCAGATTAATTCTGAGGACTTTTAACTTCCCTTGCAAACGGCCTACATGAATGTTTTAGGATTTTAGTCCCTGCCTTCTCCCACCCCCCTCAAAGGCCAGGTCCTGGAAGTGCCATTATGCTTCTGTCAAAGGGGCTATTTCTGGAACTGATGATATGAATGAAGCCTAAAACTCCACTCATTAACGTCTGCAGCTTATCCCGGTGTCACACCTAAGCTGGTGGGACTTGGTGACACTGCAGGGGAAGGCTGTCATTTCAACCCAATTTTGACATCACATTTGCACAAAAATTTCCAGGCCTTGCCAGTGCTTTCCACACATTTGTCAAATCCCAGCCCCTGTCCCAGTGAGTGAGGGCTTCTACTGGCACAGAAGTGGTGGCTGTGGGTGCTGATGGGGGACTTGGTCCTGGATGTGATCTCTGGGTTGAAACGATGACTCCTTGCCCTAAAAAACAGGCAGCAGAGGGAGAGCCTAGTCTGGATCCGGGGGGTTTTATGCATTGCTCTGGTTGAGTTTCATTGCGTGGTACAAACCTGCAGTCGGTGGTGCTGCAGGGCTGCCCCTCCCTTGCCCACGCCCCCCCAAGCTGCCTGTGCTTGCGGGGGGCGGAGGGCTGTCCCACCCCGCTTCCCAGCAACGGCAGGACGGCAGCACGTATCCTTGGAGCTGCTGCTTCTCTGGAAAGTGGGAGGAGGGGTCAGGGAGGGAGAGAGAGGGATACAGGGAAGGAGGAGAGGGAGAATGGTGCGGCTACCTGGGAATAGCAAAGCATCAAGGGAAGAAATAAATATTAATCCCATAGAAGAATATGTGTCCCTGTAGAGCATCACCAAATGCTCCCCTCCATACTTGGCTCGGTCAGTGGCACTTCCCCAGGGAAAGATCCCCATCTCTGGGGCACAGGGGTGCCTGCTCTCCTCACCCCCAAGCCAAAGAGCTCACCAGGAGTGCAGCAAGTGCTCTGGCTCCTCAAAGAGAGTCCAGGATGCAGCTGGACAGAGCATCTCACCTGGTTACTGGTGCCCTTCAGCAACAGATCGCGATTTAATTCACTCACTGCTGAATTTGATCTAAACTTCTGCAACCAAATCATAGCAAGCATAATGCAATATCTTTCTCTTTTAATTATATTAGGCTGAGTAGTGCTGGCTAATTGAATGTGGGACTCTTGCCTCTTAATTACGAAAGGTCAGGTGCTGTGGAGTATGGGCAGGTAGCATTGGGAGCACCAGTGGTGGGAAGGGGCTGAGGACTTTTGCTCTGTGAAAGGGCTCCTTTCGTAACAAGTGAGTGACTTCTGGACATTTTCCTTCTTTTTTTCTTTTGTTCTGTTTATCTTAAGAATTTTAAGAGGCAGGTAACAACAGAAGTGTTACTGCGAATTTCTGTGTGGCAGAAACAGATTTTTTTTTTAGTTGAAAAGAATCTGTGAGGATTTTGGCTGCCTGCCTTGAGCAAGTTGATGGTAAAAATGTGGATTTTTAAGAATACATTGGATTAGCTGGTGACCCTTAAAAGTGGTGACTTTCTGACACCCATGGGGTGGGTGGATGGGGTGATCACCTGCTGTGTGGGCATGACACAATAACCCATTATTAATCCTTTTTCTTTTAAATATCAACCCTGCTTGGTGTGAGGAGGGGGCAGGACCCTGAAGGCCAGCTCTGCTCCCAGCAAATATTTATCTCATGCCGTGAGGGCTGCGGGCTTAGCTTGACACTGAGTGGTGGCAATGCCACCTCTGCCCCTCCTTTCAAGTATTCTCCTCCTCACCTGAACTGCTGGCCAGGGACCAACACTGTCTCTGGTGCTTCCCCAACGCCCCTTTGCCCCTTCCCTGCCTGCCCTGCAGCAGTGAGAGGCATTCAAAAAAGCACCTTCTGCTTTTGCTAATTGAAGAGTTTCCCTTTGTCAGCCTCTCAGCTCAAAGGAGGGTCAGTACAAAGCCATAGCCAGCAGCATTTTGTGTGCCTCTGAAAATCCCATTAGCAGAAGAAAGCACTTGAATTTTCATTCAACTGGAAAAAAAAGGAAAAAAAAATAACACCCCCTAACCTTCTGATCTATCAGCTGCACATTAACATAATGCCCTCGGCACTGCTGGGATGCCTGTCCCAGGAATATTTAATCAGGGTGAAGTGTTATATTGGACTGAAATGTATGTGCTCCAGGGAGCAATGTGCTGATAAGTGGTCTGAAGTTAAATTTGGGGTAAAAAACCTCTGCCCTCAGCAAATAAACATCCCTCCTGCTCCCTGGGTCCCCCTCCCTCTCCAGGCTGTTTTCCTGCCTGCAGATATTTGTTCCTGCTAGACAAACTGGGATGTGGGGAGGGCAGCCCTGAGAGGGGGGGACAGAGTAGGATGGGAGGACCTTCACCATAGCCAGGGTAGGCAGCATGGGCGAGGTCATGGCTGTGCCAAGATGAGAGGTTCTGGCCGGGGGCAGCGTGTATTTGGCAGGTAGGGGCTGCTGGCTTTTCCATGGGGACCCTCTTGGGGGTACAGATGTGGTGCTGGTACCAAATCTCCGTGCTGTCCACAGCTGGTGCCCTATGTGTGGCAGGTTGTGGCATCTTGGGGGCCTGCACTCTCCTGGCTTCCCTCCACTTGCAACCAGTCACTGGTACCAGTGCCAGCACTCTAATGAGCATTGAGGGGCATCTGAGGCATCATGCAGACTGTGGCATGCAAGGGAAGGGCAGGGAGGGTGTCTTTGGTGCTATCCTGTGCTCTTCCATTTCAGCCCTTGCTCATCCCTCTGTGTCAGACATGGGGCTGTGGTGGGCTTGGCTCTGCTCATCTGCCCTGGGTGAGCATTAGGGCTGTGCTGGGTCTTGGACAGGGAGGAGGTGAGATCAGAGCAGCTCCAACCTGATGCCCACCGTGGTTGTGTGCCATCTCTGCTTGCCCAGGAGTTTTCAGTCCCCAGCCAGCATCAGCAGCTGCCCACTGGGGCAAAAGCACCCCCAGCTGGGATGGAGTGTGTGGAGGAGATCTACATCCAGTGAAGGCTCTTGTCCGTTGCCACAGAAGACTTTGAATGGATCTTTGCCTGTCTGGGGACTTGTCCATCTGTCTCCGCAGGTTCTGACCCAACCAACCCAGCTGTCCTGGGACCTCCTCACTTCCCTGCTTCATATCTTGCACAGCCTATGCAGGTGACGTTTCTTCTGTCACCCCTTTGAGATCATATAGGGTGTTTTTTAATTCTTTATGTTCCCAAGGGCTTTGTAGGTCCTTGCTGGCAGAGCCCTGGACACAGCTGGTTCTGCTGGGGGATCTTCCCAGCCCCCCAAGCTGGGGATTCCCTTCAGTAGCTGCCCCCTCCTCTGGCTGCCCTCCACACCTGCCCCCACAGGACTATATTTAGGCTAAGTATCCCAGCCCATAGCCCCAACCTGACAGTTGCAATGTCTATCCCAATATCCTGTAAACATTTCTCCTGATTAAAAGATCCAGATTGTCGACAACCAAACCGTGACTCAACCCCATGTGTTTTTCCAGGAATTCACCCAGGATGGGTGGCGGGAGCTGCCAGCCCCAGGCCCGTGTGCCTGGTGGGGAGGCACCTGCTGATTCATCCTCACCTTCCGCTTCCCCAGGCAGATAACGCTACAGCACGGGCTCCTCAACACCATCCGCTGCTGTGTTGCAGTGAGAACTCTCGTCTGACAAGGGCTATGCTTATTTTCCTGGAGCATAGAAGCTGCTGCTGGCACTCAGGCAGGAGCGTGGCCCTGCTGTCTGTGGGTTCTGGCAGTCAAGAGGGTGTTTTTCATGCTAGGCTTGAAGATAACCCCAGCACCACACTGAACCAGTGCCTGGATTTCCCATCTCTGTGCTCCTGGAAATGCCTCCAGAAGGGCGCAGGAATAGGATACCAGGTTTGAATCATCCCTATGGGAATGTGCTACAGCAGTACACTTTATTCTGCCCCAAAAGCGCATCCAACATCTGTCCCAGCAGCTCAGCTCTTTAAAAATTGCTCTGAGAGGCAGGAGGGAGGGTGGGGAATGGGGTCTGCTGGTCTCACTTAAAGGCTTTTAGGCAGTTCATTAATGGTTTTGGCAGTCTTAATTTGGATTGGGAATGAAAGTTCAAGCAATGGCTTCAGGGAAACACCCCTGGGATAAGCTGTGACATGGTTAATAGAACTTGTAATGTTGTTAAAGTGCTTTTCCGTAAAATGCTAGGAGAGGAAATTAATGGTGTGGGGTTTTTTAGTTTTTTTCTAAAAGTTGATATAGCTCATTTAATTAAGTGTTTTAATCCATCACATCAGCACTCAGCACTTTTGCCATGCAACTTCCATTTTAGAGTGGTTTTCACATCAGCTGTAGCAACTGATGACAGCATGGGGAGAACACGTGCAAGTAGCTCAACATGTAAACCCAGATAGCACCTAACATAGGGAAGCTGGTCTGCTCGTGGTCTTAAAGACCAAGAAAAGCTTTCCAATTCAGATGTGGCTTCTCATGGATGCACCTGTGAGTCTGTTGCCTCCTTGACGGGTGTGTGCAGGTGGTTTGAGAGGGTCAGCATGCTGGTGATCCTGCTCAACTGCGTGACGCTGGGCATGTTCCACCCCTGCGAGGACATCGCCTGCAACTCGCCGCGCTGCAGGATCCTCCAGGTACAGCCCTGGTGCTGCTGGAAGCTCAACAGCAGCCTCAGAATGATTTGGAGAGGGAAGGACTGAGCTGGCTCCAGCCATGGTGGCATGGTGTCCCAGGATGGCAAGTCCTGCCTGCACTGTCTGTCCTGTGAGCACTTGGAAAATGCTGGTTTTGGTGCTCGGATGAGAACATGCAGTGCTGTCAGGCAAAGCCCCTGCCAGGCTGTGCCAGCCCCAGGCTAGCCAAACCTTTCTCGGAGTGCTTGGAGAAGGCCAACCATCTAGTGGTCAATGAGAGCAGAGCCCAAAATACACTTGTCCCATTATCCTGGCACAATGGGTGCTGTTGGACCATCGGGGTTGGGAAAGACACGGGTACTCTCAGCACAGCTTCTTCCCAGGCTTTTAGAGATGCAAGAGGAGACCTTGATGGACTCAGGTTTCTAATTCCCTCCCTTGGTGCAAGTGTGCAGGAGCATCCCTTCTCCCTTCCTTTCTTTTGCAGAGCTTTGATGACTTCATCTTTGCCTTCTTTGCTGTGGAAATGATCGTCAAAATGGTTGCACTGGGGATTTTTGGGAAGAAATGCTACCTGGGAGACACATGGAACCGCCTGGACTTCTTCATCGTCATTGCAGGGTAGGCCTGGGGAGGCAGGTCCCCTTCTTCCTGAGTCTCTCTGTTGTTATTTATGGCTCTGTTCGGCAAGCAGCTGGTTTGCAGCAGTAAAGGCTGGGGCTGCAAGGTGTCAGTGTTAGTGTTATCCATCCCAGCTTCCCAGCAGGGATCACTCCCCAGCTTCAGCTGCCCCTCTGGTGCTCTCAGTAGCTTGAGGGAGAGCTGATGCTCAGCTCATGGACAGAGCAGGGCAGGGTGACAAAAGTTGTTTGTGGTAGATTTTGACCAGTCTGGGGCTCCTTTGCTGGGTACTGGGCTTGGCTCTCCTCCCTCCAGCCCACCAAAGGTATCAGTTTCCATGGTTGGAGTGGGCAGTTGGGAGCATGGAGGACTGTGCCAGGAAGGATCACTCACTGAAACATGCCTGATTGCCCTCCTTATTATACCTTTGTTTTTATTGAGGGAAAGTGATCAAGTTCGCCTTTCTGAGTGTTTTCCTTTCAGAGGCACCTGGTTTGAATTAAAGGCTCTTCCAGCATCTGAGAGTCTCCTGGCTGAGGCTGGAAATCCACATGAAAGCTCCTTGGCCACTGGCCACTGAGCTGAGTTTCTTTGACACACAAATTTCTTGCTGGCCCTTGCCTCCCCTCCTTGGCCCAAGAGCCCCAAGACTTTTGGGAAAACAGTTGGGTTTGCCTCTTTTGCTAGAGCTAGGGATCAAATTTACTAGATTTTCTTGGAAATAAACAGAGGCCCCTCCCAGCTTGTTTGCCTGGCATGGGTTTGGTGTGGTCCAAGAAGGGGCAACACTTTAATGAGTTTTGCTTATGGTCCATTGCTGGCCTCACAGAGACATGGCCCATGCCTCTTCTAGTCAGCTGGGAGAAGAAAAACGGAGGTGTCAGGTCTCACAGTGCATCCTTGGCTTGAAAAATTCATTGTTGCAGAGGTGAAAAGATTCAGAGCTTCAGACCCAGAAGCTATAATTGTCCCCATAAACCTGCCTTCTGCAGGAAGCCACAACCTCCTACTTTTCAGCCCCACCAGCCTCTGGCTCCTCAGTTTAGGAGAAGGCTCAGGGTTTCCTCCTGAAATGTCTGAGCAATGTTAGGCACAGCAGTGATGGGATGCTGGACAAGAGGGAACCACAGGTCCAGTCAGGTCTGGTAGGGTTGTAGACACCAGCTCCAAGTGCTGGAGCTTGCTAAGCCACCTTTATTTCTTCTTGTTTATTATGTCTTATACTGGAATTAATTGTGATGAAGATCCCAACCCAAGCAAGGCCAGATATCCCATCTGGGGAAGCATGGTCACGGATGCTGGGCTGTTCCCAACTCCACTGTGGCGGGGTGCTGCCACCTTGCCCTCCCAGCCTGGTCCTGCCTTTGCCTGTTGATCTTGGAAAACTTCTGGAGCCAGACTTATCCCTGATGTCCTTCTGTGGGGACCCCACCATGATGGGACCTTACTCTAGGGGGACACCAACAGGGACCATCCTTATTCCTATGCCAAAATATCACACTTCTCTTTGCTTAAGCGAAGAAATCTCTGCATACCTGCTGCACCTGGCCAGGTGTTTGGGTATGTGAGAGTTATCTCCTTCCTGGGCAGAGCTGCATCATGGCACAGATTCCCCCCCCTGCAGCAGCTGCTCCCCCATCCCCATCATGCAGAGACATTTTTTTGCTGCAGAGGTTTTTTGCAGCATGGCAGCCTGACCCTCTCGTGCCTTCTGCCAGGTCAGCTTTGCCTCTCACTAAGTGATGGCTCTTTCTTTCATGTGCATGAACTGTTCCCAGCTGGGCCCCATCAAAACCAATTCAACTGGCAAAGGATCTAACTGGATTTAAATACAAAGCAGAGCCTCTCCTCCTCCAGCACTGGCTTTCTCTGCTCCCTTTTGTGCCCTTTTGCTATCCTCCAATCCTAGCCCATCCATCCTGGAGTGCTGCATCCTACTCAGAGCATTGCTGCAATCCTGGAGAGCCTGCTGAGTGCCAGGGAAAGCCAAAGGGGCCGCAGGAATGGGACACTGCTGTAGCAGAGAAAAAAAATAAAGGACTCAAGCCCTTAGTAGACCTAAGATATAAGTAAAAAACACTGTAAGTGCTGCAGGGTCAAATCCCAACCAGAAAGAGGGAAATCCCTCAGGTAGCCCTTAGTGCAGCTCTTTGGTTTCCAGATGGGGCAAACTACCCCAATGAGCACCCAGCCCATGGTGTGCACAGCAGAGCACAGGAGCAAGAGATGAGCCGAGCTCTGTATGGAGGAATCCTGCATCTGAGCAGGTGTCAGAAAAGAGGCCAGAGCCAAACTGGGGCCCTGGAGAGTGTGTCCCAGGGCAATCCTCAAAACCCAGCTGGGTTTGCTTAGATACCAGATAAAGCGAGTCATGTTTTTATGGGGGTCTCACATAAGGGTCTCAACCAGGTTCCCCAGTGAAATGCCAGGGGAGGAGACTGAGGTTTCCATGTGGTCCCGGTGACCACAAGGAAGCAATTCTGTTTCTGCCTTCATATTTTTTCTCTGCCCTTTGTGTGCAAGACATGGGGGGAGGGAAGCAGCAGCATAGTGTAAGCTCCCCAGCACCCAGCAGGACCCTGGGCTCTGGCACTCCTGCTTTCCTTGCCACTTCCCTTCTCATGGGCTGCAGAAAGTGATGTCAGGGGAGAAGAGACGCAGCAAACTATATCTGTGGGGCATCAGGTGGGGAAAGCATGTAATATTGGGGCTGTACACTCCCACAGGCCCAGCATTCATAGAAATCCTTTCCAGCCACCACCAGTTTAAAACAGGCTTCAACCCACACTGACCCCCCTCCCCCCCCGAAATGAAGCCCCAACTTGTAGCATTTCATCTTCCCCATTCTCTGGGAACTTCCAAGACCTGACAGAGGTTATCATTGTGGATCATTGTGGAGAAGCCTTTTTGTGCATTTTTGCCCCAAATCTGGCTCTTGGAGTTCTGTGAGAGTCTCTTGGATGCTGCCCTTGCTCCTGCTGGCCACTTCCGTGGGATGCCATTAAGTGCTTCTCATCTCTATCTGGATAGTTAAACTATCCAGACCAATTTTGTGAACTCATGGAGTGTAAATGACTTCTTTGTGACAATGTAATGCAATTAGTGCTAATTATAGAGTGTGTAATGTCTGCAACACATCTCTGTAATTACAGTAAAACTTGCCGGAGATGAGAATAGTGCTGTATTATCAAAACTGTGCTTAGGGAAACACGGCTTTGGCTGTAGGTTACAGAGTTGTGTGGGGAAAAAGGGGAGGGGGAAAAAAGTGATGAATGGCATAATTATTTTGCATTATTTTTAGAGGATGGGATTTGGGGAGTTTGCTTGCAAGAGAACACTTGGAAGTTTAACAGGCATTGCAAGCAGCTCTTGCCCTCTAAAGATGATTTGATATCATTCTGACCTCTCCCAACATAAGACACAGATGTACTGAGGATGGATGCTTGTTTGCATCCCAAAATATTCAGAAGTGGTTTCGGTTTAATGCTGATTGAGGCTTGGGCTGGTAAGCCAGAGCTGTGGGATGGAGATGTGGGATGGAGACTTGGTGTCTCCCTGGCCACTGTAGAGCCCAGCATCCACTATATTCCCATCAGGGCACAGGAGCTCCTTCTCTGCTCAGTCTGTGGGAAGAGGATAGCCACAGACTGAAGTCTCCCTTCTGCTCAGCCGGAGTCAGCCCTAGCCCCACACTTTGCTGCAGTCCCAGCAGCTTGCAGGAACACAGCTTGTTCTGGCTTTGTTCAGATAAGGACTTCCATGACCTCTGCATCCGTGTAGATTGAAATGAGCTTTAAGCCATCCTCATCAAAAAACTCCATGGTGTGATTTTGGAGTTATCCTGTGTAGGGACAGGAGCTAGGCTTTGATCTTTTTGGTTCCGTTACAGCTCCAGAGATTTTATGATTCTATTCTATGATTCTAACCCCAAAACAACAAAAATCTCTAATGGTTTATTTTCCTGTGAGAGAGCTTTACACCAGGGGATAATTTGGAGTTGTCAGAGCTCATGGAGTTCCTCTCTGCCTTCCTGTGCCCACATTCTGCTCCCCACCGAGCAGGGCTGTGCATCATCCCCTGTTTGAGCTGTGTGGGTCTGTGGTTACTCCAGGCTCAGTCAGTCATTTGGCCAAGACTGAGGAGCCCTCTTTGTGCTTTGCTCATTGTAATGGTAAGGAGCCTCTTCAAAGACTTTGTAGTAAAGTTAAACACTTCTGGAATATTTTGCTTATGACTGAAGAGGAGCTGGGGCTGGAGGTGGTTGGCAGGCTGCTTAATTCAGGAACAGAAACCACTTCTTTCTCTCTTTGCTTCCTGAACATTTCTAATTTTTGTTATGATTTTTCTCTCTCTGTGGGAGGCTGTATTAAACAGTGAATTCCACTGAAGGCTTCATAAACAACCTTAAGGATGTCTTTCTCCCTCCTGGTTTTGAGTGCTGAATTGCAGGGATGAAATAGGCTGCAGAAGCCCTGTTGTGTTCATAGGTGACAGGAGAGAAAGGGATGACACAGCCCCCACCCCATCCTTGCTCCAAATAAATCTGGATGGGGTCTGAAAAGCTCTTTAGCTCAGAAATTGGAAGGAGGGCTATGGTGCCAGACAGGTCTCTGCAGGGAGCTGTGATCCCATGGCTGCAGCAGCCAGAGCAAGATTCCTACTGGATGCTCTTGGTGAATCTTCCAGCATGTTGCCTTCACCCCACAGCACCAGATCTTCCACAGGCAGACAGGGCTCCTCTGAAGGGCATTTTAGCTGTACAAGGCTGATCAAGGGGCTGTTTCAGCTCCCTGGCTCAGACACAGGGAAGAATGAGCTGGTGTGGGACTGCCTACAGGAGCCCCTGCTACAGCCTCCCACTGCAAAGGCTGTTTTCCCCCCATATATTAGTCTCTTCATTCCTTAAAAACAAAACTAACAGGGAGGCAGGATGAATGTTGCTTTTTCATCCCCTCTGCCTCTGTTGAGCCATCTCACCTGAGGAGCAGCACATGAGGATGTGGCAACAGTGCCGTCTGTGCTACCTGGGCATCATGAGCGAGCACCGGGGTGTAATTGCCCATGTAAGAGGCTGATTTGCACATGCAATTACCCAATGTGCAGCCACTGCCACAGCCCCTCTGGGCCACAGTGAAAGCTGCACCAAACCCGCTCCCAGGAGCTTGGCCCTCTCCTGGGCTTCCCAGGATGGGTATGAGTGTCCTGGAAACTGGGAGTCTCCTCCATGGCCCCACTGTGTCCTGATTAATCCCAAATTAGGTGCTTTGTGCTCTTAGAAAAAGTGCCAGAACAACATCAAGCCAATACTCATCATCATGAACCTCCAGGACTTCGATATCTGGGCCTGAGCTGTGCAATTTAATGTTTTAACTTACTTTTGGTGGATAAAGGGTAGCCAAGACCTGGGCACGGATGAAATTCATGGCAGTGGATGCTCCACGCTGCCTTCCCACAGCCTTTGGAGCAGAGCATCCCGAACAAGCTGCATCCCTGACTCACAGAAACCTGCTGGGTAAAAGAAAGCGCTCAGCAGTCTTCCTCTCAGCTGAACTGACTCAAATCCACCTGTGAAAAGCCTGGAGGTTTTTTTAAGTTTTAGGACTTTTAAAAAGGCAATTCTTTAGTTTCTTTCAGTTCTTCAGCTGAATCTGCTGCTGCTTCAAAAGCCTCATTAGTCAAGGGTCCTGGCTGGGACACATGGTGCAGTCAGATCCAGCAGGCTGCAGGGTTCATGCTCTCTGTGTGCTATTCTTTTTCTTCTGTTCAGCTTGATTGAAATGAGTATTTTTAAAATTAAGCAACACCCACGAATGCGGTGAGACTCGCAAGGCTCCAAACGCAGCCGCTGAGTGAAAGCAGAGCACAGCCAAGCAGGCAAGAGGCGGGGGAAATTTCATTCCAGCTTTCCGAAGATACAACGCTGCCTAAATAATTTCCCCTTGTCTTTTCCAGCACTGATGGCTTAATATCACCCACTGATGGCTGTGCTTTGTAGATAAAGAGTGTCTATATGCCCAGTTTTGGAAGCTTTTTAACACTGAATAAATCTTAGCCTATCTCTCCCCAGCAGTGCAGGGCTCTGAGTGTGTAGGGGTTGGGCAGCTCTTGGGGGTGGCCCTTCCTGCAGCCACTGCTGCCTTGCCACCGGTTCCTCATGTGACCTTGGTCACATTGTCTGGCTGTGCAGCATCCCCAGCACCCAGCTGTGAAAGGTGGGAGTTCAAGCCTTCCTTGGAAAGTGCCCTCAGTAGAAACTCTCTGTGTGACTGCTGGGTTTTCACAACATCTTCTACTTCCTAAGCAGGAGTGATCCTGGCGATGGGAGCAGAGTCAGGGCTGAGAGCAGGGTGCTTCAGAGAAAAAATGCTGGCTAGGTGTGGGAAGGACTTTGCTGGAATTTCTGTGCTCTGTTAGGGGCTCTCTGGGTAAGCAGACCCCCTTGAACTGTTTCTGTGATGCCCTGAGCATCACTTTTGAAAGCCCTTTGCCTCAGGGTTGCTGCCTGGCATTGCACTCAGGCAATCCTTCCCAGTGCGCTGGGTTTTATGTGAGAGAAACCCCAGCATGCTCCAGCTTACTGTCTCCAGGTGGAATAGGAATGAGTTTCACCTTCCTGGTCCATCTTGAGCCATTCTTGTTGCCTGTCAGCTGAGCTCGAGCTCTGGGAGTTTTCCTGCTTGGAGAAGCATTTGCCAAAGGTTTGCATCAGCTCCCTATCTGCCTCCCACCAGCAGCCCGTTGTATGTCTGGCTTCGCAGATGCTCCACTTTTATTCTTAGAAAGTCCTAAATATTTCCACTTTCCTTCTGAATAACTCCAGCAATCGGGGGTTGCTGATCACCCTGATGAGCTGTGAATCCATTCTATTTAATGCTGAGTTTCTCTCTGAGCCTTTAACTTGGCTGGGCACCAGGTTGGTGGCAGCAGCACTGACAGGCATCATGCCTTCTCCTCTGAGCAGAGATGACATTTGAATTGAAGCTTCATCCTTTTACGCTGCAGATTTCCAACGCATAAATGCTATATATGCTGGTAAATGTACCTGTCATCTCACCAGCTGGTGACATCCTGACATTTGCTCTCCCTGAGTATCTTCCCCTGCCAGGGATGTGCATTGATTCTTCCCATGCTTCCCCTTGCCTTGGGAAGTGACCTTAGAGATGGGGACTGGTGGTGTTCTCACTGGACTTGCTCTTTAGTGACTGAGCTTCACTGACATTTTTTTTCTCTAATACTGAGTCCTCTCAAGTTCTCTCACTTCAGCTGTCAGTTACCAGCAAGGTGTGGACCCTGTAGTCTGTGTCTGGGGCTGAGCTTGGCAGTGCTGCAACACCAGTTCTGGTAGCAGTGCCCAGCAACACAGGCAGGAGACCACCTTCTTGCTCTTGGTCTTGGTGTCAAGTGTTTGCTCAAGCCTCTGAGTTGTTGCTTGGCTTGTTCCTTTAAATTTGGCATTATAATTTTTCTTTAATAAGTTAAATAAAAATGCATTTTACAGCACATTCTTTGCAGCTTACAAGCACTCACATCTCTGGAAGTGCGTCTGGAGCTGTCATTAATCAGAAAATGATTTGTCTTGGTGCATGTAAGCACGCGTTGCTCTGAATTTTGCTGGCAGCCTCTGTTTTAATAATGGATGAAAGAAAAGCTGTACGTTTGATATGGGCTTTTTTTTTTAATATTGCCAACCACACAGAAATCTTTTTGAACAACAAGTGAAACTTGACAGCAAGGAAAGCCAGGGAAACCACTCTTCCTCTCCTCACCTTAGCCAAAGCTTGCCCAGTGCAGGGAGTCCTGTGCACTGAGGAAGGGGCTGGTTTTTCTACCCCCAGGTGAGGAGGGATTTTGTGAATACACTGCCTTCCTTTCTGGTCAGTGGCTGAGAACAAATTCGTAGTATCCATATGTGCCTGTCCAGCCTCCATCTCCCAGGACTGTCCCATTGCTGTGGGGGTGAGCTAAGCAGAGAGGAATATGTTGAGGTTATTTTAAGCTTAGATATGATTTGGCCATCATCATCATTCTCATTAGAGCCTATCAGGTAAAGCTTCACTGCATTGAACATGGAGTTGTTTATTTGGGGGCTGGAAGGAGAGCCTTCTCCACCCTGGGGAACCCCTCACCTGCGGGAGGCCAGGAGGGAGGAGAGTGGGTTTGGCTGATCACAGCAAGAACAGAAGCCTCCAGCCTCGTGCTGCAGCCATGGCAAACCCGACACAGCACTGATGGATCCTGCGGGATTTCCAGTAGGGAGGAAAGGGACAGCATTGATGCCTTGGTGCAAGGAGCGACCAAAACGTCCTCCAGAAACTTGATGTCTAATCAGGTGAGATTAATTCAGACTGGGGCAAGCGTGGAGGAAGGTTGTGACTGAGAAGCAGAGAGTCTGTCTGTGAAATGGGGCTGGAAGAACTTGATTTGTTTGACTTCGCAAAATCAAGGCTGAGAGAAGACTTTGCAAAATCAAGGCTCTGCTTTGTCCTCCGTAAATACATAGGTGGGTAAACATCAGGGACAAATAACAGCTAGAGAAGCTACTTTAGAGACAGTGCTGCCATAAGAACAAATGGATATGAGCTTGTCCTGTATAAATTCAGGCTGGAAGTTAGGCTTCTTGCCATCAGAGTCAGAGGGAGGGAGCCACCCAGCTTGTTTGGAGATGGAATTTAGTAATTTTCGGAAGAGATTAATGTGCTGTGGTTGCCTGTGGCAGTGGGAGCCTGACTGTCCAGGAAGACTCAGGGTTTTCTTCCTTACCTTTGCCTGGCTCTGCCTCTTCAAGAACATTCTGGGCAGAGCTCTTGGATCTTCCCATGGCCAGAGAGCAAAGTCCTGGAGGTGTTGTGACTGATGACTGTTGTGCTTGAGCAAAGGTGCCATGAGAAGAATGAGAGGTGCTGGGGCACCCCAGGACTTGCAGCCATCCAGGTGCATCCTTAGACTAAGTCCTATGAAGGTTTCTCCTCTATATCCTGAGCTGGGAAATAACCCTGTCAGACTGGGAGCACTGGGAGGTTCCTAGGTCCATGTTGGTCCCATTTTTTATCTGCAAGTGTCACCAGTTTTGGTCCCACCTGCCCAGGGTCTCTGCTGGGCAGAGGCAGAAGAGCTCAGTGTCCTGTGCTGCTCATCTCCTGTGGCCCACAGAGGGGTTTGCACCAGGAGATGTTCTTCCTTTCAGGACTGTGGTGGTGCTCAGCACAGCAAACTCAGATTCATTACAGTATCTGTAAAATTTATAAAAGCAGGGCTATGCCTGGAAATTTCCTCTCTGGAGTGTGCAGGGACTTTCAGAAGCTTTTGCCTGGCCCTGTGCAAAGCAGAAGAGAGCGAGAAGTCTGTGGCTGTGTGAGCTGGTGTATCACATTCCCCGTCATTGACTTTATCCTGACACACAAACAAGCCTTAATTAATTCCTCTGGCAAACTTTCGTGATGGGAGAGATGCAGTAACAAGTCCCTCTGTGAGTGGTTGACATTTAATGTTTGCTTTATAATGTTTGATAATCTAACATTTTTCTACTGTATCCATGACACTCCTCTGTGGTTTTGTGTCTTTCTCAGGATGCTGGAGTATTCCCTGGACCTGCAGAATGTCAGCTTCTCAGCCGTCCGCACCGTCCGAGTCCTGCGGCCGCTCAGGGCCATTAACAGGGTCCCCAGTAAGTCAGATCCTTATTCCTCCCTGTTGGGGCCAGCTGTCTGGATCCATGCCCCAAAGATGGGAAGGCAAACCCAGATGCTTTGATCTTACATCACAGCTCAACCGTTTGCCCAAGCCTGGCAGTGCTGGGTCCTACGACCACTGTCTGGGCTCCTTTTGACACCTGTGGCATCAGAGATGAGTCAATAAGTTATCCAGGACTGTCTTCAGACACCTTTCTTTCTCATCTGGAGAGAGTCTGAGGAGGCTGCTAAAGGGCTGCAGGTGATATGGATTGACTGAGCCAACAGCCTTTGCCAGGCAGTATAGGCAGTGAGGTCTGAGCCATGCTGCTCCCACCCTCCCTGAGATACTCCATCCTTCCCTGGAGAAATTGGGGTGAGGAAGTCTTGTTGTGTCTGGAGATAGCCCCATGGGAGGTGCTGAGGACCCCAGAGCTGGTCCATACAGTGCAAACCCCCAGCATCTCCAAAGCAGAGATGGTTGTGGGATGGGCAGTAGCTCTTCAGTCCTGGTGTATCAGGTCATGGACAAGAGTCTCAGCCCTGCTTTAAGCTGCAATGGATGGCATTGCCTGCTGCTGCATGGCAGCCCAGCCCCAGATGGCACTGGCCATCACAAACCCTCCCACTGCCCCATGCTGTGCAAATCCCAGTGCTCCATGAGAGACATGAGCACTGTCCCTCTCAGACGCTGTATGGATCAGGTATGTTAAGTATAAGTAGAACTGCACCAGAAGCATCCTTTTCCTGGTCCTATAGTCCTGGTCATCAAATCCAGTGTTTTAGCCAAATTAAATCCAAGTCTGCACTCCCCTATCTGAACTGGCCCAATGCATTGTTGAGAACTAATCAACTTCAGTTCTCTATGCTGATGCTGGAAGTGCCTGGGATCTATTTATTTTCCTGCTTCTGACTCTTGAACTTAATCTGGCTTTGCTGCTGATGTTTCAATCATTACAGAGGCTTCAGAATCCTGTTTGCAATGGTTTTTGGGTTTTTTTTTATCCTCACTGCTGAAACAGCTGTGGTGGACAGCTGAATTTATCCACCACTGTCTAACTGGGGATGTAATTCACTTGATTTGTTTTGAAATCCTGGGTAATTTACCTTGTTTTCTCTGCAGCGTAGTTACAGTGGGATAGAAATGCAAGGTGGGAAAACTAAAAAATGAGCTTTGTTTGATGATCAATGCAATAACCACTGAAAGTGATTTTAGTTAATTAGGAGTTGATGCAAGGTGGTTATTCTCCAGTAAAGGAGTAAAAGAAAAACTGAGAAAGGAGGTGACAGCATCAGGATAAGAGAAAAAAGTCTTCCTGAAGTATGAAAGTAAAGGATGCAATAGTAAAGCTTTCTTTAGATAAAAGCCAAGTGAGAGAGTGCAGAATATGGGGAAAGAAAGAAAGTGGGAGATAAGCAGAATATTACACAGATGTCAGATGAAATCAATTTTTTGTGTGTAAATGTCAAGTTGAAGTCACCATCAATTTGTCTTTGTTACAGAGCTGGCCATTCCTGAACTTGTGAGAATTAACTGCCAGAGAGAGTCCTGTATTTTAAGGAAGAGAGGGCATTTAGGGTAGATGAGGGGAAGGGAAGAGAATTTTGAAATATACTGAGTGGAGAAAGATATATGATTGAGCAAAAGAGAACATCAGAATTTAATCTGAGGGAAGAAAGGAAACATAATTGCTAGAAAACTTCAGAGAAGAGAACTTGAGGAGCAGGGAAGGTAGGTCTGGTGTCCAGGAGCAAGGCACGAATGAAAGGGGGTGTTCCAGGGGCTTTGGCAGGAAGCTAAAGGGGATGGGAACCTGTGACTGTCCACAAGCCACATGTGGGTGATGAGGATAGAAGGGAAAGAATAGAAGGAAGTAGGTGGGAGAGTATCAGTGGAAAGGAAATGGTCAGGAAGACATAGCTGGAACAAGAAAATTCAACCTGAACTTTTCCCCTTTGCCTCAGGTATGCGCATCCTGGTGACGCTGCTTTTGGACACGCTGCCCATGCTGGGGAATGTCCTCCTCCTCTGCTTCTTCGTCTTCTTCATCTTTGGCATTGTGGGAGTCCAGCTGTGGGCAGGTTTGCTCAGGAACCGCTGCTTTCTCCCTGAGAACTTCAGCATGTGAGTGTGTGTGGGCAGCACCCCAGCTTGAGGGAGGCTGTCCCTCCAGGATCTCCTCTGTAGAAAAGCCCTTCTCTTCTGTAAATGCTCCCTGCTCCTCCTAAATGCCACCATCACTCCTGCTTGGGCACGCACAGCAGGAACAGAGCAATCTGTGACAATTTGCCATTTGTATTTGCAGGCTGTCCTTAACTCTCAGCTGGCACTTGGGAACCTCTCTGATTGCTAAAAGCCTCCAAAAAAACCCTTTGAGAATGGGAGTTCAGGCTTTCTAAATTCAGCATATCATTAATGTGTGACCTTTTCTGTGTGGAGATGCCCAGGTCTGAATCCCCTCGAGCAGCTGGTGGTGTTTATTGCCACAATTTTTGTAGTCCCACCTAAACCCCAGGAAAAGCTAATGGAACTACTGTGCATTTTTGACGCTAGATACTTTTCAGCCTCAGAGCGAGAGATAATCCCTATCTCAAAGTGTTAATTTTCACAGATCCCTGAATTTTAAGGCCAAAAGAATTGTTGTGATGAGTTTTCTGGCCTGATGTAGCATTGTTTGGACAGTGGTTGAAATACCTGGTAGCTGACAGCCTCTTTCAGGGTTTCCATGTCTGTTCTACCTACCTGCTTTTTTTCCACCACCTTCATCCTGTCAAATGCTTGGAGAAAGGCAGGTGACTGCAAACCCTTGATGGCTCTGCCAAGTTCTGCCCAGGGTGGATCTGGCTGGATTCACACTGGATGGAGGAATCCTACAAGCCCAAAGACTCTTTACTGTACACAGCAGGACCACATTGCTGCTGCTCCTGTGGCCAGCCTGGTGTGAGGCACCTTCCGACCTGTCTCACCCACCTCCTAATCAACTCCCACCCCTCTTGCAGGTCATGCCCTCAAAGGGTGGCTGGAAGTGTCATTACCTGTCATTACATGTCCTTGTTAAGTAAATGTCAGCAGAGCAGGGGGACAGCTTCACCACTGAGTAAATCCAATAGAGCCACAGGTTTGGGTGCTGTTTAATTGAGCCAGAATTCCAGGGGTTTAGATAGGCTTTGAAGGGTATTACAGGCAATTCTGCAGGAATTAACTGGGCTGAACTAGGCTTAAAAATATCTTTGCAAGCTTTAGTGGGAGTCCTGGCAGCATTAAGGAGATAGTGTGTGCAGAGCAAGGAGGCAGTTTCTGACTGGCCATGGGTTATTTCATCTCCCTGAAGAGTATTTTTGCCTGGTTTGCAGTGGTAAGGCCACTCTCAGAGGGAATTTAGAGCTTACCTGTGGGCTGAACTGACACAGTGAAGTGCAGATGAAGTCCCCGTCTCTGATTTTTAGGAATCTTGGGAGGTCCTTGTATATGGAGTCTCCCTAAATGATTCTCAGCATCTCCGGAAAGACAGGACATACAGGAGCTTAAACTGACTGATTTCCATCTTACCACAGCAAAGACATTTCAGAGAAGCCCTGTCACTGAATCCTTCTCTTAGTCTCCCAAAGTCAAAGCCAGAGTGCTTCCACAGGGAGTAGCGTTTAATAATGCCATCAAAGGGATTGCCAAGTGCACTGCCTCAGTTTCTCAAAACCCAGTTAAGGACATCAGCTCACCCTGTGGGCTGCAGTAAGTCCAAGGGGATTCCTTCTTTAAAAATACGTTTAAGATCCAGAAAAGCAGATATCAGACTTCTGTGCTGTTACAGCTGTCTCCTTGACAGATTGCCTGCAATCGGTGTGCAAACTCCAGCCTTGTCTGGACTCTTTCAGCCCCTACACAGTGGATTTGGAGCGGTACTACCAGACAGAGAACGAAGATGAAAATCCCTTCATCTGCTCCCAGCCCCGGGAGAACGGGATGCGCTACTGTCGGAGTATCCCAACACGGAGGGAAGAGGGTCTGGAGTGCACTCTGGATTATTATTCCTACAATGACACCACCAACACGTCTTGTGTGAACTGGAACCAGTACTACACCAACTGCTCTGCTGGGGAGCACAACCCCTTCAAGGGAGCCATCAACTTTGATAACATTGGCTACGCCTGGATTGCGATATTTCAGGTGAGTCCTGTCTGCCAACTGTCACAAGGTGGGCAAACAGCAGGTCCTGCCCCAACATGTTCCCAGGGGATGTGTAATTGCACTCCTGGGGGCTGTTTTGCACTAGTGAGCACTTATATAGTAGTGCACAGGTGCTCAAAGTGTTAGGGATACAATATGATGCCTGTTTTGAGAACATCTCCACCTCACATGCATGGACAAAACCCTGTGGGTGTGCAGTCTGCTGACGTTGGTGTGGGGCAGAGCCTAGAGACTGCTCTTCTTTCTGGAAAATGCACTAGTGGTCCTTAAGTCCAGCTGGAAAGGGGCTAGATTCAGCCTGGGCAGCCGGTAATGCGGCTGTTAGCATTGGGAGGAGCAGGAGTTGGCTTCTCAGCTGCACCAAGCTGGACTTTTAGTGCACCAAGATCTACTATGGGGTGTCAGACATGACCCAGCGAGAAGAAGCATTGCCTGTGCACTTCGTTGTAACTGAGCCTTGAGGAGTTTGTTTTCCCTTCCTTGTCTCCACCAGGTCATCACGCTGGAAGGCTGGGTGGACATCATGTACTTTGTCATGGATGCACACTCCTTCTACAACTTCATCTACTTCATCCTCCTGATCATTGTGAGTGGCCTTAGGGGAGCAGGGCGTGTCCTCTTGGCATTTGGAGAGAGCAGAGTGAGTCACCCAGAGGAACAGGGCAAAGGATGCAGTGAATATAAAAGCTGAAGTAGCAACCAGCCTGCTGGGAGAAACACAGCTTCCCTATGGAGTTGTGCTGCAGCTGCATTTAGCTGCAAACATGAGGAAGGAAAGAAACATGTGCTCAAGCGGTGGTAGATACACTTCTGTTGTTGCTGCTGCTTCTACTACTTCTCTCCATATGCTCCAAGCTTCTCTCTCTTGCTTGCCACCTTGAATTTAAGTTTTAAAGTAGGCAAATTTCACCTGGTCAGTTTTTGAGTGCCAGAAAGGGAAGACGCTGCCCAAAAATTCCCCCACATTGAAGAACCCATCTGGCTGGGTCCTTGGTGCAGTGGGAATGTTTTGGGAAAACAGTCCCAAACTTCAGAGAGCATATTAAGAAAGGAGGGAAGAGATTACTGCCCACAGCCCACCCACACTTCACAGCATCATCTGAGACCACCCACAAAGGAGCCAACAAAGAGTTTCTGTGGGGTGGGCTCCATGATGGGCTTCATCTATGCAAGCAGAATTGTCTACAATGACTGGCTGAGCTCGTTGTCTAGGCTCCCTTTATCGTCAAGGGAGAAAAATAGGTGCTTTAAGGGGGTGATTCATCTCCTCTGAAGGTAGACATCCAAAATAAATTAGATGCATTGCAGACTTGATGCGCGTATTTCTCTCTTGACTCTAAAGGATCATTAGATGCCTCAGATGTAGCTAAGTGAGATGAGTCCTTGTCTTACTATACAATTGGTCTAAGTCCAGAAAAATAGCTGCACATTGTCAGTTAGGTCATTGTGGGGATTTCTGCTCCTCATCAAACCAGGACTCAAACTCTGACGAGAAAGTAGGTGGTTGTTTAGTCCATGATGCTGTTTTTTTCTATTAGCTTCCCCAAGAGAGAAACAAACCCTTGCTCTCAGCCTCCCCAAGATGACAAAGAGGAAGAGCAAGCAGTACTTTTCCAGATGCCGTGCGAGTAACATTAGCAGTGTGTGATAGCCCATTATCACATCAGTAATTCCCTGTGATCCAGGCTGGGCTCTGCAGAAGGCAGAACCTCATGAACCCCTGGTTGGAAAGAAAATCTCCAGGCTGTGGGTACAGGCTGCTGATGCCCTTGCGTAACAGTCACCCTCAAATCCCATTAGCAGGGGAAAGGGATCTGCTCGCAAGCTGCCCACACACTGGCAGAAAAACACTCCTATCAGGAAGGCACAGTGCATTCATCGTAATGCCACTAATTGTGATAATTACAACTGCTGTCTGTGGAGAGAGAAAAACACCATCTTAAAAGAGCAAGAGATTTTTGTCAAAATAATCTTCTCTTGTCTTTGATCTCTGATGTCCTCCATGGAGAGCTGGCGTGGGAGTCCCTGGGGCGGGAGCTTGGAGGGGTGAGTCAGCCAGCCAGTGGTCCCTGCTGGATGGCACGGCGGATGGGGTTGGCTGGGGTTTGGCACTCTTTGTCTCCTGCAGATCTGTGGGGTGCCACAGCCACACTGAGGTGGCTGATGTCCCCTATCCCCTTAGGTGGGCTCCTTCTTCATGATCAACCTGTGCCTGGTGGTGATAGCGACGCAGTTCTCCGAGACGAAGCAGCGTGAGAGCCAGCTGATGAAGGAGCAGCGCGTGCGCTACCTGTCCAACGCCAGCACCCTTGCCAGTTTCTCAGAGCCAGGAAGCTGCTATGACGAGCTGCTCAAGTACTTGGTTTACATTGCCCGGAAAGGCAGCAAGCAGCTGGTGAAGGCCTACAGGGCAGCAGGCGTGAGGATGGGCTTCCTCAGCAGCCCCACAAGCAAGGCGGGGGCTGAGCGGCACGCCAGGAAACGCCGGAGCAGGAAGAGATCCTCCGTGCACCACCTCATCCACCACCATCACCACCACCACCACCACTACCATCTAGGCAACGGGAACCTGCAAGCGCCCTGTGCCAGCCCAGAGATCAGCGATGTGGAAACCAGCTCACTCCACAATGGGACCAACCGACTGATGCTCCCTCCCTCAGCACCCAACTCCCTGGGGGCCCCCAGTGCTTCTCCCAGCAACACTGAGTCTGTGCACAGCATCTACCATGCCGATTGTCACTTTGAGCCAGTGCGCTGCCGGTCATCCCTGACACAGCCAAGCCTCGGCTTGCCAAGCCCAGAAGGGATCCCCAAGAACATAGTGGGCAGCAAGGTGTACCCCACAGTGCACTCCAGCACTTCCCATGAGATACTGAAAGAGAAGAACCTGGGTGAGGCGGCGGTGGGTGCTGGGAGCAGCACCTTGATGAGCCTCAACATCCCACCCGGGCCGTACAGCACCATGCACAAGCTGCTGGAGACACAGAGCACAGGTGAGCTGGGGTTGGATCTACATCTGGGGCTGCTTTCCAGAAATACAGTTTTTGTCCTAATTTTTTTCTCTCTCTGAATTTTTGCAGGGTTCTTCTCAGTCCACGTTACAGAGAAAGGCGATGGCTTTCCGGGTGAGATGAACAGGAATCTTCTGACCTACCTAATGCCTCTTATAGCCAAATTTAGGAGAGAGGTTTCAACCTCCCAGACTTCATACCTACAATAATCCAAGGGATATGAGGGTTTTCAGTGAATCCATTTTCTTTGCAATCCCCATCTTGTAGATTAGAAGAGTACAAGAGAACTGGAGAGGGACTTTGACACGGACATGAAGTGACAGGAAGGAGGGAATGGCTTTAAACTTTGCAGAGGGTGGGTTTAGATTAAATGTTAGGACAAAGTTCCATGATTTCCCTCCATTCCTAAACCATTTATAGGGAACACTTTCCAAATTCTGTACTCGCAAAATCAGCTAGAGCTTGCAGATGGACACCTTCCACACCTTCCAGATCTGGGTCCTGTCACACCCCTGAGCACTGTGTAGCTCTGCTCCCACAAGGCTCAGGGAGATGAGCTGTGGGCAGTGGGCAGTAATCTCTTCCCTACTGGGCTGTGGGCAGTAATCTCTTCCCTCCTTTCTTAACATGCTCTCTGAAGTTTGGGACTGTTTTCCCAAAACATTCCCACTGCACCAAGGACCCAGCCAGATGGGTTCTTCAATGTGGGGGAATTTTTGGGCAGCGTCTTCCCTTTCTGGCACTCAAAAACTGACCAGGTGAAATTTGCCTACTTTAAAACTTAAATTCAAGGTGGCAAGCCTTGGGACACAAGGCTCAGGGAGATTGAGTGTCTGCTTTGTCTGAGTGCTCAAGGACAATCACAGATGCTGAGTATTAAAAATCTATGATTTGCTCAGGAAGCCTGTAAGAGTCAGACACTAAATGCATCTTTCTTGGATCAGGGGTTTCATATCTTCACTTCAAGATGCTCTTTTCCCCTCCACATCCTGAAATGTGGGAGTTCAGGCCAGTCTAGTCCAAACACTCTCAGCCTCCAAGAAGTGTTCCTGGCCAAGCTTTCCCAGGCAGTCAGTGCCTTTTCCACCCCACTGCAATGGCATTGGCCTTTCCAGCAAGGAGCTGTGCAGGGAAGAGACCAAATTCTGCCCTCAGTCCAGTGCTGCTCAGAGGCTAAACACACAGAACTGGCCTCTGAGTTGGTTTAGCACAGGGTTTGCACTCTCACTGCTGGGTGCTGCTGTGCAGGAGTCAGGTGCACGCATTGCCTCTCTCCTTGCAAGCCAGCTGGTGGGAATTTTGGGGAATATCCCACTGGTATTTCACCCAGGATGCACCTGGCAGCTGCCACTGAGGGCAGCATGTGGAGAGGGAAGCTAGTGGTTTTGGAGCATCAGCAGAGGCAACAGGAAAGAAGCTGCTAACAGTCCTCCCAATAATTACAGCTGGGAGCCTGCCAGGACCAGGGTAACAGATTGCTTCCTCGTTCCTGTAATAGCTAGAGATGTAATGAGGTGTGTCCAGGGTCCACGGCAGGGGTGGTTTCTGTCTGGGGGCAGCAAAGAGAGCTTCATAAACAGAGAGAAGGCACTTGGGGAGCCCAGGTTTTAACCCAGCAGAAGCCCTTTTCCCATTAAGAAATGCCTGTCATATCAGGGGCAAGGCTTGGTGCTAACAGGGAGTGGGGGTTGCTTTCTGCAGCCCCCAGTCCCAGCTGACAAGCTGCCCTTTCCCTGCTCTGCTGGCATTTCAGGTCCCTGCCAAAGCTCTTGCAAGATCTCCAGTCCCTGCACCAAGCTGGATGGTGGCTCCTGCACCCCAGAGAGCTGCCCTTACTGCCTCACAGCACTGGCGGGCGAGGCCGAGCTGTCGGACAATGAGATGGCTGACTCAGACAGTGAAGGGGTCTATGAGTTCACACAGGATGCCCACTACAGTGACCAGCGAGATCCACAAAGGGGCAGAGCCCGGGCCAGGAGAGCCCACCTGGTGCTGGCCTTCTGGCATGTGGTGTGTGAGACTTTTCGGAAGATCGTGGACAGCAAATATTTCGGCCGTGGGATCATGGTGGCCATTCTCATTAACACACTCAGCATGGGGATCGAGTACCACGAGCAGGTGAGTGCTGTCCTGGCAGCTCCTGGTACAGGGGGGTTGTGGGTGGGGTTATGGGTCCAAATCCAGCTGCTGGTGGGATGGTTTGGAGTGGGAGGCATTAGAATGCTCTGGAAAGGGTTCCAGAATGGAATAAGGCAGGCTTTTCCCTCTGAGCCTGCTTCCAGGTTGCAGCAATCACCTTAACTGGTACCGGCTATATGAGCTCCTGCATCCTAGCCCTGCCAGGGATGGTCAGCACCATACTGAGACCACTGTCCCCTGGGCACCAGGTGGTGCTGGGGTCTGTGGTGAGGGGACCAAGGAGAGGAAGCAGCCCTTTGCCGCCAGGTCACTGTGAGCCTGGCAGTGCTTGAGGTGCTGCCAGCAGCTGTGGGCTCTGTGGGCTCTGGGGTCAGGGTGGCTGCAGGCAGGGAACTCTATTGAATTTGCACTCCTTGGAGAGAAGGTAAAAAATGGCTTTGCCTCCTCAGTGAACACTCCAGCAGCAGCATGATGAGTCCAAAATAGACTCATCACTGGCTATTCCTTTGCTCAATTATCTGAGTCCTTGCAGGCAAGAGACTGCCTCTGTTCCAGCCTCTCACCGCTTGTCACCTAGCAGAGCCTTTGCTATATATAGTCATTAAGAAAAGGAGTTGCCGTGTTCCTCTTGAAACATCTCCATGATGTTCCATGACAAAAACTCTGCTTTCAGAGGCTTTGCATGCTGTGGCCTCACAAGGGTCTTGTGGTTGCTGCTGGAGCCTGCCTGGCATGGTGCCCTTGATCCTGCCTCAAGCGCAACATGTCTTGGGGCTGCGGGTGCATGCTTCCTTTGGGGTGAAGAGTTTATTACTGAGGATGCAGGGATACTGCAAAACCTTGTTATAGACCCCTCCCATTCTTGAGGGCTCCCAGCATGTTGTTTCTCCTGGGATGTCAGAGCTCTGGGCTCCCAGAAAGACACAGCCACCCCTATGCCAGCACCAGTCTTGGCTGGGAAGCTCGTTGCATCTCAAGTCGTGACTCCACTTTTCTCCCTTCCTGGCATATTTCATGTTTGCTGAGTTGCTCATGATTGCATGCAGAGGTGTTTCTCCCCCAGCTCCTGGTGGAAGCAGTGGTGGCTGCAGATCAAGTCCCAATTCCCCTGTCATCCTGTGGCATTAATGCCTCAGTGACTGAGTGCCAGGGAGACGTGGCTGTGCTTAATGTGTCCCTTCCAGCCAGCACCTTCCCCCTGATGCAGTCTAGCTGGCTAGGTGTTGTTTTCAGTACACATTAAACAGTGGTGCACTCCAAAGTCCTGCTGGCTTCACCTTCATTTGCTGCCCTTGGTGGGAGCTCTGCAGGGAAGTGTGAGTGGTTCTACCTTTATTTAATAATCTCAGGAAGATCATCTCCAAAGAAGCTGGGAGGAGGTGGTTCACAGAAACCAATAAACACTTTTATTCCTCCCTTGGCTGAAGGGTGAAAGCAGATCCACGGTGTCTTTGCTGTGACTGCCCAAGGGGCATATTGTCAAAGCTTGTTGCTCTTTACCAAGAGCATTTTTGGGAGATGCTGGTGTGGGCTCCCACCTGGCGGGACCACCCCACTGGGGATGGGTGGCTGAGCAAGCTCCCATCATCAAACACCCTTAGTGCAATGCAGCTCTTTAATTCTTTGCCTTGGGAAAAGTGGGGCAGGAGGTTCCTGGTTTCTGCTCTGGCCAGTGGTGAGTCCCAGCAAACATCTGGATGACAAGAAGCAGATTTTTCCGTGGTTTTTGCATAACGAGGGTGAAGAGAGCTGATAAGTGTGGGGGGACTCCAGACACTGTGGGTGGTTGGTTTCTTTAATGGTATTTTGAAGCTACTGCTGTTCCAGATTCCTTTCTCCCAGGCATTTGGAGGGAATAGCAGAGCTTGTTTTTATTAGTTCATCTGCTTAAAGTGGTGGCAGAGAACAGAGAGGTGCTTCTTTGTAACCTCGTAAGGCTTAGAGTTGGCAATTTCATAAGCTGACAGTTATGAGAGCAGGAATTAGAGGGGCAAAATGCTGGAGCAGGCCTTCCTGCACAGATTATAAACACTGAAACATGAGTTTTTTCTTTTAGAAGAGCCTTTTCTAAAAGTGTGAGTGATCAACCATGTCAAATTTATCTTTACTGGCTGATGTTTGCAAAGATGTGAGGGTGCTTGAAGAGTACTTGACTCCATGACTTTCTATATTAAGCTCTCTGCTTATTTAGCCAGTATTTACCTCTTGGGCTTTCCACATTCTGCCCTGGGCACAGTGGGCTATATTAGGGTAAATATTTTAAGGGCCTATTTTAAGGTATCATGTCAAAACCTTGTGTTGTTTAGCGGCCCCTTGGCAGAGGGGCTGGTCCTCTCTGAGAGGAAGGACAGGCTGGAGGTTACTCAAGAAGGAAGAGGCTTCATCCCACCCATCTGCCACCAGCAATGCTGGATGGGATTCAGCAGCTCTGGGACCACCAGATCATCCTGGACTTCAAGACAGGAGCTGGTGAGCTGAGATCCTCCTAACAGCCGGGGAGAAAAGTTTGCTCCTCTGGAGGTTAGATATCTCACCTTGGGACAGGCAGCCTGGAGGGACCTGAAACAATCTTTTAGCCCCTTGTTTAACAGACACGGCAACCAGAGTAGGCCTGGTTGGGGTATTTAAGATGACAGTGGTTCTCTGAAGGCGCATACAAATGAGTGGCAATTGGGAGTGTGTTGAAAACACTGGCCTTCACCTCTTGTTGTTTATTTGTATTCACCCATCAGTCAATTTGGCCAGACTGAGCACTCATGCCGAGGGCTGATGGATGAAGCTCCTCTTCCACCCAAAGCTCTTTTCCATAGGCCATCTTCCACAGTAAATTGTCAACACACATCTTACCATCACATGGCTGGGGCTTCAAGAGCTGGGTTTCCTCTAAGCTCCTTCTGACATGAGCTGACTGACTTTCTCATTCAACACCAGCTTCTTTCCATGTGGTTCCTGCACATGCCTGAGCTGTAGGTACACCTGACTGTATGTAATTCTGTATTTCCTCCCCACCCCACCCATCCAAATCCAACTCCTGCTGTTCTTCTGACTCTAGGTGCAGTGGGAGGGAGGCAGCGCAGTGTGAGGTGCTCAGAGCACTTGCCATGTTGCGGCTGCTGGGCAGCAGTGTGAAATTTTCCATCAGGGAAATGACAACCAGATTGCCACGGATTATTAATGTGGCTGCTAAATAGCTTGTTTTTCTACAGAGATGAAGCAAAATGCAGGTAGAAACTATTAGCTTTGGGTAGAGGAATATAAATGTGATTTAAAGGTAGACTCAGGGGGATTTTAAGTACACTGTTGAACCAATTGACTGATTCGCCTTAGGGAAGCTGAGCCTCTGCAGCACTGTGGGTTCAAACAGCTGCGGCTTTGCAAAAGGTTGTTCTGCCATAGAACAGGAGTAAAATGTGCTGCTAAACCAGAGGGTTTCTGTGCTGCTTTCCCCCCAGCCCTGGCTGTAAGCCAGGCTCTGTTCCATAATGTGCTGCTTTTATTTTCCTTTTTTTTCTTCCAAGTCCTTTCTTGGAGTGAAAAGCAAAGGCTTTAGTATGAGGCGTGATGTTGGACTCCTCAGCAGGGGAAAGAATTCGGCAAGGGCTTCCTTGAGGAAGGGCTTTGGGGTTTTGTTTTTGTTTTTAAAATCTGGTTCATATTGAGCTTACTGGCTGTTCTGAGTTTCCTTGTCTGAACTCCCATTGTATGAACTATACCCTACATATTCATTTGTTTAAATAGCACTTGAATTTCAGCCGCCGTATCTGCGGTGTTTTGCCATTGTTAACATAACAAGAAAGAGACTGGGGAGTCCTCCACTGGCCTCCCCAAAGCTGCAATGGGTTCAAATCCCTGCCTGGGTCTTGTGTGGACTTGGATCTAGATTGATCCAGAACCCTGGTGTCTCTGAAAGAAGGAAGAAAGAATTGGTTGAGAGCTGTGGGGAGCCTTTTGTTAATTTTTAAGAGCAAGTTGGAGAGGTAACAAGGGTGAATGATCTCTGGGACAGCACCCAAGGAAAAAAGCTCATTATCCATGGGAGGCAGTTCTTCAAGGAAGTGGGATGAGGTGATGCCTGACATCCTCCAGCATGAGGGCAGCCAGTGGAGGACCCCCAGCTACACCAGCGTGTTGTAAAGATCCGCAAAGCCACAGTACCCGAAGCCAAGGTGGGCAAACTCCTTCTGCAGGAGACAGGAGCAGCCTAAGCCCATGGCAGTATCTCAAACTGAATTTGTGGTACATCCTGCAGGAGAGGAGAGAGCAAGGTACAGATGATATAGAGTTGTCACTGGTAACATTACAACCTAATAGCTGCTGCAGCACAGAAATATCAACCATCTGTGCCAAGAGTCAAAGGAAATTTGCTGGCAAAATGCATTAAAGTGTCTGTTTATGTAAACAGTCAAGGCTTGAGAACAAGAGGGTTGTCTTAATCAGCATCACAGAACATAAAATTTTTAGGTATCCAGGATGATGGAGAGGGGAGGTGAAGGGTTAGAAAACCTGCCAGCATGGAGCAACCATTAGGCTGCAGGTTCAAGTATTCATAATAGTCACCCAAATGGTATTTATGTAGTTCTGCTTCTGCCTGAATTCAATGTGCAGGGAAGAAGGTAACTGGAAATTATTAGCTGTCATAACACCCAGTGATTGATTTCTCCATGTGAGAGAAAATTTGGATTGTTCCATGGAGAAGTGGTGTAAAGGAGCTGGGCAGTGCAGATGTGACAGGTTGGTGCCCCAGGTCTCAGGGTGGTTGTGTGTCCAAAGTTCTGGGCAGACTGGAGAGTAGCAGGTCTGGATCCCTGTATGAACACTGCCTCAAAAGATAAGGGCGTCTTTGGGATGAGAAGTACTTTGTTCCCATGACTTGTTGGTCAAGATCATTGCAATCCCCACCAGTTTCAAGCCCAGTTGAACATTTTGCTGCTGGTGGATGGCAGCTGCAGACTTGTCAGGTGTGTGGGGGCTGCTCCTTTGACCATCCCTATGTCCTAAAATGAGATCTTGCTCAGTGCTTGTTCACCTCCTGAGGGGAGGCTGTGGGAAATCCAGGGATTGGTTGCAGCTCACCCTTGTCTGGCTGCATAGGACACCCATGGACAACACCATGTCCCTTCCAGCCTCTGTGGCTCCATGCCAGGTCAATCCAGGGCACACATATTTTGGGGTTCTTTGATGTGCCTGGATTTGTGTCAGGTCTCCAGGTCAGAAAGGAAGGGAATCCTTTTGTTTTGTAAAATATTTCTGGTATCTCTTGCATCTCTTTTGAGTTGTTTCCTGTGAGTGCAGGGACTCAAAGACCTGTCCTGTGTCCAGGCAGCAGCTGATGCTGCACCAGGGGCTCTCTGCCTCACACACTGATGCAAACTGGTGCTGTACTCCTTAACCCTGTACCCCCACTGTCTCACTCCAACTGAATGGTACAGACCAACTTTGTGGTGAAATTTCTCATTTGATGCTTCCCTGTATGAGTCTGATTCATTAGGCTTTGTTTTAGAAGGGCGCTTACACAGGTGTGTGCATCCCTGAATCATTGAAACAGCTGTTCCTTGGAAAACCTCCATCTCCCCAGGGCTCTTCCCAGGAGCTCACAAGGCCTCGTGTACATGCACTGCCTTCTCTTCCTAGAGGTATCTCCACTTCCACTCAGGTGCACATCCCACGTCTCTGTTTAACTCCATTACACATCTCTCCAGCCCTGTGCCAGCTGCTCTTAGCCAAGCAATCAAAGGCTTGGCAGCTCAGCGAGGTTTTTCCCTCCCTCAGCGCCTGCTGGCTTTGCCCAATGTAGGGCTTAGAGCTACCGTCAACTTAATTCCTCGACACTCCAGCTGCAAAGGGCACTCCCACAGCAGGAAAATGAAGTGCCCTATGGTTTTGCACGCACTGTATTCAATTAGCTCCTGCTTACGCACAAATTACTCTTATTAATGGCTTGTTTTTGGAGACTGGAGGAGTCAATGCTAATGGAAGTCATCAGAGTTGTTAATCGCTAGGATTACCAACTTCAAAACCAGTTCTATATTTGTTATTGGGAGTAATTCTTTTTATGGACCTTGGAGGTTCTTCTGCTTCTTGGGGATTTGAAGGGTTTATGAGGTCTTGTAGGAACTCGCATGTTTTAATTGACTCACTTGTGAAGCTCTTCCAGGGGTAAAAAATGCCATGGTCCTCTTAGTCATTAAAAAATGGGCTGTGCCTACAAAGCAGACTTTATCCTGGTTCTGGGGACTGAATTATTTGAAAATTAAATGAGATTTCATGCAACTGGAAGGTTTTTTTTTTATCAGATAAATCAGTTCTCTGCATGCTTTAGGAATGAGCCTATATAGATTCCTTGACACCTCCTAAAGTTTTCTTCAGCTCCCTGGTTGGGGAACTGTAAGTGTCAGTCCTTTCCTGTTAATTTAGTTCAGAGGCTGGAAATACTTGGGCTGACTTAGATCCTATAATTACTGCTGTTGTTTCAGCTGCCATCCATAGCCTCATGTTATCTCTGCTCAGGCAGCATTGAGAAGAGACTCCAACTTGGTTAAATGGAAAAATGATTTGCACTTTCAAAACTTGCTTCATCCCTGTGTGGATGAAAAATCGCTGCTCTCTGCAGATAGCCAGGCATTTCTTTCTGTTCCTTCTTTGATTACTATGGTTGTTCCCCTTGGGTGGGAGCCAGGAAATTCGGCTAGAGCATCTGGAGCACCCTCAGCACCACAAACACTTTCATCTGTAAGTATTTCTGGTTGTTGGTGTTTTGGGATCAGTCCATATTTTTTCCCCGTTCTCCTGGTAGAGGTTTGTCCCAATGCTGTTGGCACCCATAACTCTGCCCTGCTGCCATTCATGTCCTCACAGAGCCCATTCCCACCCTGCTCAGCCCCCAGCAGGAGTGGGGGCAGGAGCCAAGTGCTTTTTCCCTCGTCTCTGCTGGATTTCAGCTCTTTGTTATAATTATTTTTTTGCTGATGTTAGGAAATGAGCAGCTTTTCCCCCATGGATGTCTGTCAGCATTAGAGGTAGTGTTACCAGCATCAGAAACCCAGGTTCAGCAGAACTGTGCAGGAGCCCTACAGTGACAGCGTTTTTCTTTCCCTCTTTTTATTTCTTCCCTCCCCCTGGTCCCTTCTCCAGCACTAATGGGGAGATAAGTTTCAAACTTGGTTTAGATTAACCAGAAATAGAGGGCTTTAAATCTCAAGTACTTACAAGGTGTGACCAAGTAGAAATGCAGCTTTTGTTCAGCTTAAGCTCCTGTGAAACCTGGGCAGAGGGATGAGCTGGTTCATGTTTTTCTTGCATTTTCTGGGATAATATTCATTCCAGAAATCTCAAGCAGAGAGAGATAAGGAGTTCAGGCAAGAATATCTGCTGTGCCTCCTGAGAGTGATAAAGAGAACCCATCTGCAGGACTTGGTGGAGGCAGGTGTGGTCTGCAGGCCCTCTTTATGGGTCTGGGCAGCCATGGCTCATGGCAGGTCCCTTCAGGGTGGGTCAATGAAATTCTCCATCAAATTTGGGGCTCATCCCTTCATTTGCACCCCACTCTCAAGGTAGGCAGGAGGGGGCTGGGGATTCAGCCCTGTATGGGCAATTGGGGCCAGGGAATTCAATTTTTTGCCATGGTTCTTCAGCAAAGATGTGCTGGAGAGGAAGGTCTTGCACCAGGAGGTTCCATGTCCACAGGACTCAGCTCCTTCTCTCTGCAGATGCAGATTGGGAAGGGACACTTGTTGATTGGAATGGGGAAGGCTGGGTGAAAGACAAGGAGATTCCAAGAAGTAGTGGAAGGGGAGTGAGTCCCTCCTCTGCAGACAGCTCTGATTTCTCTGAAATGAAAGCTGCTTTCCTCCCTTTCTTACAGCATTACTTGCTGTGGCATGAAATATTCAGCCTCCATTCAGCCCGTAAGAAAATCCTTCTTTTCCATGCAGTGAAGGGATGTAACTGGACTTGTTCACTTGTCTGAAAAGTAATTTCCTTATAATAAATGCCTGTAAATCCTGAACATCCCAGGAGTCCTTCTCCAGCCCACTGAGCAGTGAGCACGCTGCCCTTTTCCATGTCTCCAGCCCCAGGAGAAGCAGAGCAAAACCTGCCGCAATCCTGGTACTTTCTGAACTGTTTTCTTTAACCAATTTGGCAAAGGACAAGTAGAGGAAGCCTATCATACCCCAATTAAGCATGGCTCAGGTTTGCTCTGCTGGACACAGGACAACAGTTAAAGCCTGATACCTTTTAAGGAGCCCCAAAGACAATGTCAGTATTGCTTCTGAAAATACATGTGGATTGAGTTTCTATTTCTGAAGTTGCAAGCAGCTCTGGAGCCAACAGGAGCTATATTTACAGAAGGGAACTGACGTGGTATTTTGGATGATCGTGGCTCGGTGGATGCACTGATGGAGGGGAATTAATGTGGATGTGATGGGGACAGTGCATGGAGAAGGCTTGTGGGTTGAGTGAGAACACAGCTGTGAGCTATCAGTCATGGGGAACTGAGCATGAGAGATGGCAAACAAGGGGCACCTCATTTTGTTAATTAAGAGCTGCTTCTGTTCGTCAGAATTTTTTGCATTTTGCCCCAGGACTTGTGGTCTGGGTTCTGTTTCGGGGTGGACCTGGTGTGTGTCTGCACCCACGTGGAGGGTGGAGAGGGTCTTAACAGAGCAGTGTCAAGTTGAAAATCCTATCTTTGTGTGACCCATTTGATTTTCTTTCTAATGTATATATATTAGAAATCTGCAAGTGATGAATCAGTAAAATGTTGTTGGTGTTTCCTGTGAAATAGCTGAGATTGCTATTTTCTTTCTATGTTATTTTTCCTAGTTGCCATGGTAATGATTTCAGAAAAGTCTTATTCTTGCAGCAGTTTGAATGGGTTAGAAGTTTTCATGGTCTTCTAGATCGACTCACAGAAACAGAGCAATATCCCAAAGATATCCCTTGGGATCAGGAGGGATCCACCTCCTGGCTGGTCGTCCCATCCCTCTCTCTGTGCTATGGCGAGATAGAGTGGGTTTTTCTGTTTTATTGTTAGCAAGGTAGAGACGAAAGACCTTGGGGTGCTTCTCTTCTTTTGTGTTGGCATCCCAGGAGCAGGAGCTGGACAAGACCAGGCTCGGCTGCAGCCTGGAGCTCATTGTGTGGGCAAGAGGAGGGCAAGGGATGGATGGATCTCTGCCAGCCATACCCACAGCACTGGGTGCAGGTCTGATGATGATGATGATGATGATGAAGACCCTGTGTCCTAAATGGGTCACAGCTGGAGGAAGGCAGGAGTTGGAAGCCTTGTAAGCTCTGGGCACTGTCTGCCAGGGCACTCGTTGGACTTCATACAGCAGCAGGGCTTGTTTTTCAGAAATTGGGGAGCACAGGCCCCAGGGCTTGCATGGCCCCAGCTGCTGTCATCACCTTCTTCCCTACTCAATGCCCACAGCCGCGCTTGCTCAGCAGACACCTTGGAGCCCTGTGTGCAGGGAGAAGTGGCGTTTGCCCACATAGAAATGAAGCTTATTCCTTCTGCCATAGGAAATCTCATTCATGAGCTTCTACTCAGCTTTAAAAATTGGGAGAAAAAAAAGAAAGAAATGGTGTTGCAGACTATTTCTGAATGCTGAAAAAGGCCAAGGTACTGGTCCAGCTTTGAGATACCTCTTGAGGCACTCTGGGGACATCTTCCCTTGCTTCCTCCCATCCCCCCTGGCAGTGCCCTGCTTGGTGCCAGATAGCCCTGCCTGAATCCTCCAGGCAGGGTGCAGAGACCATGCCCTCCTGGCTGCCACGCTTGCCCTCTGCCAGGCAAGGTCAGGTCTGGGTGGGTGCCCAGGGTTTGCATCCTCCTGCTGCCCCAGTGACACTCAGTGTTTTCTGAGTGGCACTGCCCTGTCTGTTCTGATTTCATGTGCTACCACAACTTGTCAATGTGCTGTTTGGTACATCAACAAATCGACATTACACAAACAGAAGGCTAACAGAGAATGATTTATCCAGGACAACATGTCTGTGTGTCCAGCAAGGCAAGATGTCCTGTAAACAAAATTCAGTATTTACTGAGGGCTCATCAGCAGAGCTGGTGTTTTGTACCACAGTTGAATTACACTTAGATCTCACTCTTTCTGGGTGTTGCTCGTTTAATCATAGGATGCTTTCCTTTTAATTAGGCACTGCTGCTACTGATGAGAGAATTAGCAGACTCTTCTTTTAATGGAGAAGCTGAGGCTGTGGCAGCTGTGCTGTAATGGGGGTGGTGGGCAGAGGCTTTATGCTGCATAGAAACCCCAGGCTCTGCACCTCAGTTTCTGCTTCCTGAAAAATGTCCTTTTTAGAGTGGTCCTGGAGGGTTCTTTTTCCCCACAGTATATAATTTAGTGAAAGGAAGGATGTTACTTCCCCCAGCTGCTGTATTGTGGCCCTCAGAGAGAAAATCTAAGTGATTTTGCTGGCTGTTTTCTTCCCAGCCCAGTGAGGATCCATGGAGCTGGTCATGTGCCAGGACTCTCTCAGGTACATCATGTCTAGAGCTGGTCGATGATGTTTTGATTAGACAGCTATTGTCAGAAAATGGTGGTTTATCCCATTTGAAGCTGTTTGTGGGAGAAGAGCAGTTTCAGTGAACTGGCCTCCAAACCACCACCCCCCCCAACCCCCCCCACTTTTATTGGAATATGTTGTCTGAGGTGTTTGAAATGTCTAGCTGGGGGGTTGGTTCCCCAATGACAGTTGGGGAACAAAAAGTTCCATGTTCTTCTTCAAGCTGACTTTTACTTATGTTTTTTAATTTTGGTTGATTTGCAGTACAGAGCAAAGGAATAAAGGAATGGGGACTGAAATAGACGGAAGAACCTCCAAGATTCTGTGCACTATGTTTTAGTTTCCCAAGCCTGAAATTCTGAATTCTTGTTTGGGATGGGATGGTAATTTCAATTCCCATGGCGGAAAAAATAATGTTCCTGCTGTACTATAATGATGTCTCAGGAAAGAGATTTCAGACATATTTGTGATTTTCTCTAGAGTAGAAGCATCTTAGAAAAAATCTTATCTTATAGATCTGTGGCTGAATGAAAATCCCATAACTGGCATTCTTAGAAGGGTCTGAATCCCCACTGCCTGGCTGAAATTCCCCAGGGCAGGATCATGATTACAGCCACCCTCTCTTGGTACAAATAAATCCCAGTGGTGCTCATGGGAGGGGTGCCCCATGGACCAGCTGCAGCTCTGTGTTGCTTGAAAGGGATGATGCTTCAGGGGACTCATGAGCTGCCCTGGGGACCCCTGAGTGGGACTGAGGGTCTTGGGGGTATGCCCTGCTTCACAGATGGCTGTGAAATCCCCTAAGTAATTTGCATCGCCCCATCTCAACTGTTTAGGGATGTGTAGTTTCCCAAAGCAAAATAACTCAGCTGATTTCAGCCAGGTCAGAGTGGGGTGTGCTTCCAGTAGATGCTCAGCTTGCCCACCCCAGCAGAGCTCCAGGCTGCTCTGGATCTTCTCTTCTCTTTTCCTGGATGGATGACGTGGAAGTTTTCCCTTTCTCTTTCAATCCAGTTTGACCAATTATCTTAGATTTTTGGATATTAATTCTCACCTCTGGTTCAGGAGTTCTCACTCTTCATTTTTATTATGTCTGCCCAGTGTCTCAGATATTAAAAACTGTTTCCTGCAAGAGAAGTGGAAAAGAGCGTGTGGAGGAGGAGTGGGGTGACAAGCAGCTTTTTTTGGGGAGTGAAGTAATGGTAGGCAGGTAGATTTGTTGCTGCTGTATCAGCACGGGCTGACCCATAGCCCTCACAAGCCAGTGCCGGGGCTGTTTGGGTGTTGGATATCTCCTGAGTTGGATGGTCTGGGAAGGAAGTTTCATGGGCCAGACAGGTCACAGCCCCTCCAGTGTGTGCTGAGGATCCTGGGAGAGTTGCAATGTAAGCGCTGCTCCCCTTTTGCCTCCCCACATCACCCAGCTATGCCCTGGCAGCACCTCCCATCCAAATTTGCACATTCCAACAACATCTCTGACCAGAAATTTCCCCTGAAGTCCAAAGTTTCATTAATCCACACTATTAACATGTCATCCCTTCCAGGGCTGTTGGATTTTCCATGTCCCCACGAGGAAGGGATGTTGTGACTGTGGGAGATCTTGGGTGACGGGTTTAACTGGTTTGTGCCTGTGGTGCCAGTGAAATTTCACTGTACCACTGCAGAGGGGGAACAGAGGGTGGAAATCAGCCTTCAAGGTTCAGGTTAGTGGCACTGATGGATGAGAAGGAAAGCTTCCAGGAACACATCTCCTTTCCAGCTGTATCACTGCAGTACTGATAACAGCACAGCCTGCCTCAGCACTGAGGCACTCATGAATGAGTTGGCATTTTTTTGTAAGTAATGTAGAATTGTAGCTATTTCAAATTGTCCTGAGATGCAGCTTGACATGTAAGTTCTTGGCCTATTTATTGTCCTGTGTCTGAGTGTTCCCATAGGTATCACGGCATTAAACCATGGCTGAATTTAATATTGGGAGCTGCAGCATTTGTATTTTAGCTGTAGATCAGTGGGCAGGTGATTTGGGCTGTGTGCATGGTGTGTTTGACAAGCTGTAGCCAAGGGATCTGTTCTTCTGTGACGATTTTTGAGGTATAAGTTGTGTTCAACACCCTGCTTTTTTTACTTTTTTATTACATTTTTTAAAAACTCTGCTGTTTCCTCCTTTGCTATCCTGTGTCATCACAAGCTCCTGCCAATATCTGTGCAAGTCCTCAGGGGTTCACTACTGTGTTGAGATAACATCACACCAATTTGGGTCCCCTTCAAGCTGGGTTGGAGGAATTTACCTTCAAGCTGGGTTGGAGGAACTTGAGCTGCAAAGGCTAGGCCTGGGTAATTTAACCCTTGGAAACAAAGATTTGATAGCCTGCATGGATTTATCTGGGATTTTTGCCAGCATGTATCTATGAACCCCTTGGTCACTGTAGTTTTTTGAGGCTCTGAAGCACGGTTGACCAAGTGTTGACCCTGCCCCTGAGGTCTCTACTCTCGTGGTTGCCCTGGTGTCAGGGTTGGGTCACCTCAAGTCAAACCGTACAGCCTGTGCTGTGGTGTGGCAGCTCCTGGTCTGTCACAGGAAGTTTTTGGCCAAAATTCACACAAGTGAATGTGTTTCATGTAAGTGGAAGGTGCGGTCAATTGCATGTGTTGCACATTGTCTTCTGCTTGTAGCATGGCTGCTGTAAGCATGCACGTCTGGCCATAACCCACCATGGTTATGGTCCAGGCATCTAAAGCTACATGGGTGGTTACAAGTTAGACCAGCCACTGCCAAACTACCCCAGGGGAACCTAGCAGCACTGTGTTTGAGGTGTTTGGTGAGCTGTGCCAGCCCACTGCCGCACACCATCTCAGCACTGCTGACGTGACCCCATGTCAGCTCCTGATTTTAATGAAGGCTTTCAGCAGAAACATGAAGCTGTGGCGGTGTGTTGCAGTGAGACGGGGGGGAGGGGATCTGGTATGTGGATTCTGTCTTTGCCACTGACTGATCCCACACAGACTACACCACTGGGTTTTGTCTTCTGCTATGTTTTCCAATAATGCCTGCCCACCTGTCGGGGAAAGCGAAGCACTGGGCATCTGCAGGCACTGTTGGGAATCCTCTGTGAAACATGCTAAAAAACCATAAAAAGTATTAATTTAGGTCTAAGACTACTAGGAGTCTGTTTGTTAAGTTTTTGTGGTTTTTTCATACCTGTATTTTCAGATTTCCTGTCTGGAATGCCAGGATTGGGCCCTTCCTCAGTTGCAGATTTGGGGCCACCTGATAATGAAAATTTTTTAATAATTAGACTTTTTTTTTGAGCCATTCTGGTTATATCACCTCAGATCTCTGCTTTTGAAAAATCTTAGCTCAAATCTTTTGATGAGCTACTAAATAAAAAGACAGGCCCTAAAGGGATATTTATATGAAAAATGGCCCAACTTTCCCTTCTGCATAAGGAGAATCAGTGTGGGGGATGTCAAAGCATTAAGCCTCTAATGCTTAAACTTGCCACTTCCGCCTAAACCTCCTGAGGTGGTACTAAAGCTCTGATTAACATGAAGTCCATATCCAGATTTACCTGCTGAATTTACAGTGGACTTCTAAACCTTAAACACTCTGATAGTATTTTCCTTACATCTCCTGGGCTTTGAGTGAGCTGTTGCCATTTTCTCACCATATCATTAGCATCAGTATTCTCACACTCGCAGTATAGGGGCTTGTTGTGTTTCCACATGTGATTTTTGTATATGGAGCTGGCTGTTTGTTTTCCCAATTTCCTCCTCTTCTTTCCCCAGCCGGAGGAACTTACCAATGCCCTGGAGATCAGCAACATCGTCTTCACAAGCCTCTTTGCCCTGGAGATGCTGTTGAAAGTCCTTGTTTACGGTCCTTTTGGCTACATTAAGAATCCATACAACATCTTTGATGGGATCATTGTGGTGATTAGGTACAAACCTTGAGCTTCCTTTATGTGTGCTTCTCCTCATTTGGCTGTTTAATTAAACAGAAAGTAATGGAGAGTTGGCATAAATACCTTCCTGTGACACTTTACACTTCTCTCTGTAATTAATGCACTTAAGCATGATTGCTAATACATATCCTGGGATTATTTTACGGTCATTTTAGAGAGAGGCCCAAGCAGAAAACTATCAGTTCTGATGTCCTGGGACAGTCTGGGATCCAAATGGCACAACCAGTGCCCGATTGAGTATCTCTGGTTTTTTGGCACACACAAAGGCTATAATTGCCCCTGCAGCTGCAGTCACTGATTTCCAGGCGTATTTTTGACACTCAAGTGGGGCTCTGCTCTTTGCAAGCCTGGACAGAGTCCAGATCAGTGCGGGCATTGGCAGTGCATCTCTGCCCACTTTCCATCTCTCTTGTCTCTGAATTTCACCTTCCCTTCACTGTCTCTCCTCCAGGCCTTTGCAGTTAGGCTTTGTCCTGTCATCTTGCATTGACATTTTTTGTCCTCCTCAGCGTGTGGGAGATCGTGGGCCAGCAGGGCGGGGGCCTCTCGGTCCTGCGCACTTTTCGTCTCATGCGGGTGTTGAAGCTGGTCCGCTTCATGCCAGCCCTGCAACGCCAGCTTGTCGTCCTAATGAAGACCATGGACAATGTGGCCACCTTCTGCATGTTGCTGATGCTCTTCATCTTCATCTTTAGGTGAGTGCTTCCAATTCCCTGTCCTGAGCTTGCTCTGGGTTTTTAGATGGGATCCCATGGTTGGATGAGGAGGTGGCAGAGTTCATACCAGAACATGGCTGACCTGAATGGTCCCAGGAACAGCATTGCTGCCCTAAATTTTCTCAGTTAACAAAATGAGATGTTCGTCTTTGCAAAATGGTTTACAAAGAAAATCTTTCAGGCTGGATGATTCCTTGACATCACCCTAAGAAAGCAATCCCGTTACTTACCAACCATCAGAAAGCTTCATGCTAAAAAATATTGCCAAGAAGAAGATGATGTTCCTAAAGAAATGTCAGACATGGTGGCGCTTGTGCTTTTTCATGGCCTCGTCTTCAGACAAATAGAAATGTTAGAAACAGGGTTGGCATAGCCCTGTATTTTTAGATTTTGGTCTAGATTTTGAGAAGAGCCTTTCCCCTTCTACAGCCAACTGTGGTGTTTGAGCAATGCAGGCACTGGGAAGGCTGAAGAAAGACAGTCTCTTCCAGGTGATAATGCTCCTTCTTCCAGTGAGACTCCAAAACTGCCATTTGCAGCTGTGGTGCTCAGTAGAGCTGTAAATAATTTGATTATTCAGGTTACTAGAAGAGAGCAGGGAAAATCAGATTATTCTTTTAGTATCTATCCATAATGAAAGGTATTCTGTTCTTCTGTCAAAATTGAAAAAGCTGGTTTTAGTCCCCTGAAATGTCTTATTCAGGCATTTCACAGAAACCCTTTTTGTCTTCCTAATTCAGTTGAAGCATATTTTGCTGAAAATGTGTCATTGCAAAACAGAAAGTCAAAACATTTTATTTAGAAAATGTTGAAAGACAATGTTTTGACTTACAAAAAATGAAGCAGAAGAAAAATAAGGAGCAGACATACTTTTTGGCTGAAACTCCTTGACAGATTTGACCTAAATTCACAACTGATTTGCGTAATCTCAAGGTATGTTTTTCAGCAAACAAAGGATCCATCTTTTAAAAAAAAACATAAAAAGGAATTGCTCAGGTGAAATCAGGAAAGACTCACCCTGTTGTATGATTATTGATTTGTGTGGTGGTCCTGTTGTCAAGCCCCTGCTTCCTGTCATTTGCAGCATCCTTGGCATGCACCTCTTTGGCTGTAAGTTCGCTTCGGAGCGGGATGGTGACACTCTGCCCGACAGGAAGAACTTTGACTCCTTGCTCTGGGCCATTGTCACTGTTTTCCAGGTACCAAATAGAAAATGCAACAACTGATGGGTGTTGTGAGATTGCAAAGACTAGGGTTGTTTTCAAACGCATCTGACAGAGCTTAGTGAAGCTCCATGCCATGGCAAGAAGATGACCCAAAACCACAAGTGCATGTTTATGGGGGCTTTCAGACTGTTTTCCAGACTAAATCAGAACCCTGGTGAGGAGCAGCTGCTGAGGCAGGAGGCTCTTGTGTTTGCAGGGTATGGGCTGGGTGGGTGAAAGTAAATGTAGAGGGAAAGGATGGAAAGGAGGAGATCAGGGCCATTTGCAGTGGTATTTCAACAAATAATAGAATCTGGTTTATAGCCAATATGTACAGTTTTTTGTTCTAGCAGCTCTGGGCCCTGTAACCCTGGGATCTGGGATGGACTTTAAGTCATTCTGGCTGACCAAAGGAAAGGTCTGACCAGTGTGATGTTACACTCCCTTATGGCTGTCCCTGGATGTGGGGGACGGGGCAGTTTGCATAAGGTTCTTGCCAGTTGGTGGGAATCAGTGTCACTCTGGTCTTTTCTCTGGCTCAGAAGGGATTTACCCTCTTGTGGTTACAGCTACAGTGGAAACCATAAAAGCAGGATGCTTGTCTGGCCTATCCAGAGTGTGGATACCCAGCATGCTATCCTCCAGTATCTCTATAGTCCTGATACCCTTCCTCTGCAGATTTTGACCCAGGAAGACTGGAACAAGGTCCTTTACAATGGCATGGCCTCCACCTCATCCTGGGCTGCTCTCTACTTCATCGCTCTCATGACGTTTGGGAATTATGTTCTCTTTAATCTGCTGGTGGCCATCCTGGTAGAGGGCTTCCAGACAGAGGTAAAGTCCTCATGCTTGTGCCTTTGCTTTCTTCTCAAGTTTTAGGGCTTCCAGATCCTGGAATCTGATTTCTGAGGTGGACAGCAATACTTTGACAGAAATGGTATGGGAAAAAAGTGGGGTAAAATATTAGGTCTTATTTTTTTTACTTCTTTTTGTGTTTCTGTAGCCATGGTGCAATTTATTGCAGCAAACCCTCTAAATGAACGGCTTAAATGAAAAGGATTGTTAGCATTAATGCAGGAGTGGGAATTGAGGTGTGAGTCAGGCACTGCGGATGGGATCATTGCTATGACAGTCTCTTTGAAACAGTTTTCACCGTATTTGTCATCCAGATTAAAGGCCCCTCCTGAAAATTTACACAGGCTGGTAAGAGATTAGTGACACAATTATCTTTTTTCATGGTATGCATTCATGGAGCTCTTCCAGTTTCCAGCCCTGCAATGCTCTGCGTATTTTAAAGTACATGATTTCTGGTGTCTACCATCTGCTTCCTCACAATGGGAGCTTCCATGAGACATCCTGCATTGCTGGAGGCTTTGAGGGGGCATGTAGCCTTGAGCTCAACCTTTTTTCCCATCCTACTGCCAATCCAGCTGTTCAGCTTGGAATGGGTGTGCATGTCACCTAGTACCCCTCAGAGTGGGGGACCTGTGATGTCCACCTGCTCCTTGCAAAAATTTTCCAACTGTTCAAGAACACCCATAAAGGGACACCCTTATACCCTGCCCAGGGGGTTGGTTGGAGAGGTAAATACAACCTAAGACTCCTCACTAAGGTCTGTTTGTATGGGCTGTGCTCCTACACACTATCTCTGATGTTTTAAAGCATTCTGGGATGAATAAATATTATTTGAGGTTTATTGTTTGTGCGTTATAATATCCTGCAACCCTATGAACAGAACTGGTTTTATTATCATTACTATTTTTGAAGTTTGGAGTTAAATTAATGGAGTCATACCAGGACATAGCAAGAAAAAATATTTTTTTTGGTATCGTCTCTCTCCATGTTGGTGCTTTTCTTTTTTAATTGTTATTGTTGTAGCTGTTTCTGTCTGTAAATGCCCCCCACCATTCAGCCAAAGGGACAATCACTGCTGGGTTCTCAAACAGCAAAATGTTCCTTTGCCCAGTTCTCCCAAATAGTAAAAATGTTCCCTTGCCTGAGTGAGGAGAGGTACAAAGCTCCTTGTCTGTTCCTGGTGACAGCTTCGAAACCTAGCCTTTGTTCAATCTTGCAAACTGATCTTTGAAGGTCACCAGCAAAGGAGATCACCTGGTGCACCTACTATGCAGAGAAAAGGATACAGCCTTTAAATGCAGCAGCCCATTTGCCAGCCCCTGGCCCTTAAGGGAGGCTGACTCCTCTGCTCCTTGGCTCAACCTGGTTTACCATGCTGGAGCATGCTCCTTGTCCATCACTGCAGCATGCTTCTTGCTGGGCAGCAAATCATCCCTTGCCTTGTGGCCAGCTGTGCCATGGTGCAACTAACTCCCTGTAAAGTCATGTCCTGGCTTAATATGTTGTGGTTTTATTCCAGTAATGATGTCCTTGAGGGTATGGCTCCCCTGGAGTCAGGGAAGTGCCTGCAGCACTCCTCAAATTTGCTCTTGGCTGTTTTCTGCAGTAGGGCTGCCCCATCAAATGCCCCAACATCTCCTCTGCCAGGGCAGTGCTGGGCTGGTCCAAGCCAGCTCCAGGATATCTGTGTAAGCTGAAATGTGCTTTAAGTGCTGTGTAAATCAGGGAGGAACCTCGGATTTGGGATGGCACTGCGACAGCCTGAAGCCAGTGATGCTCATGCCAGTATTGAGGTGAGCACAGGAACCAGTGCAGCCCCCAAAGACCAAACCCAGGTTGTCAGTCCTGCACAGCATGACAATTTTAACAAACCGACACTGTATTTCTATAATTTGTGACTCTGATTACTCTGCTATTTTATATCTCAGGCTTTGATGATAGCTTCCTTCCACAACCTTGTTATTCTGAGTTCTCTACATTTTTCCAGTAAGGTGCAATGGCACCAAGAGAGCCCTTGGCTCAACCCAGGTTTCCTGCAGCAGACTGGGAGCAAATGTCTCTGGAGGTCAGGCCCCAGGTCTGGTCTTGCTGGTTTATGTTTATTCAGCTTTGCTGGTGTGTAGCTTTGCAAACAGATCACATTCTGGTTTTTGGAAGCCAGCACAGAGAGTGTCCTCTCCTAAGCAGAATTAATAGAGAGATCATCTCTCACTGTAAACAAAGCCTGGCGTCTACTGCCTGTGTCTGTACTTGACTCTTCTGAGTTGAGTTTGTTGGGGTTTTTTTTTCCCATTCTCCTTCAGATTTCTGGGCTGAAACACAATCCTGGGGCTGCTGCCTTTATCTCTCTGGTCCTTGAGTGCCTTTCCTCAATCCACAAGCACCTCGTTAATTTTCGTCCATGGCTTTGCAGCCCCCGTTGCCAGGCAGCAGATGACTATAAGCAGCTGAAAAACTATAAAGGCCTCTTCCAAACTTTAAATACAAAGCAATATATTTTGCAGGATTAAGGTGGAGGTTTTTTCCCCATTTTTTCCTTTAATTTGGTAACCAGCTTCTCTCATACAAAAGGCACAGGCAGGACTTTTTACAATGTGGTTATTTTTGACTGCACATTCCCTGATTGAATTGGACCCTGGTGTTGGTGCGGGGAGGGTGAGCAGGGGACTCCATTTGATTGAACTGGATTTCCTGCTAACTGGAAATTGCCGCATGACCACTCAGGTGCCTGCCTTGGAGACTTCTCTCTGAAGCTAGGAATGACAGAGTCAGACATAAAGCTCCTCTTCTGAGGGAATTCCTAATAGTGTTATCTCCAAGGTGTATTCTTCCATTGGTAATCCTCCCAGTTTGTGAGCTGTTGTCCCCATCTGTCCTCACTTGTGGGTTTGATCCTTTTCCTCATTTGTGCCCTGCTCCCTCCCTGGCATCCCAGGTCCTCCAGCCTCTCCATCCTTTTCTCTGCAGGACGCTACCTGCTCTCTAGAGGTGGTATCCTTGGGGAAATATGGATGTTCAACTTCTTCTGGGCTTTCACCAGAGGGAACAGTCTCTCCTCCTGCAGGGGAGATTTTGGATCTTTTTTTTCTTGCATCCCTTGCCTATTGCATTCCTGTCGGCTTCAGTGGGATTTTCCTTGTGAAAGGACGTTTCCATTTTTCCCTTTTGATGGATTTTCCATGTCTCTCTCTGATACAAGCAAAGACTTTAAGTTAAGTGTCCATCACATTGCAGGCAAGTCCTTAAACTCTTCATCCCAGCCTAGGCTGGGATGATTTTTGTAACCATTAGCAACCAAAGGAAAGATCCATTGCCCTGTAGGCAAGAAATTCAGCTGGTAGGATAATCTGTGCCCTACTGCTGCAGCATGGAACCTCTTGCTGCCCCATGGGAGAAGACCAGGCACTGCCACACTGCTGAAAAATGCTGAGGAATATTGGGAGAGCAACCCCTGAGCAGGAGGAAACACAACAAGGTGAAAAAATATGTCTGTTTTCCAAGTGGGCAGGGAAAGGCTGGCTTCTGGTGCTGTGAAATGTTGGGGTCATGGGTGTGGCAAAATTTTCCAGGATGTGCCCCCCTGGCTGCAGACCTCTGGTTTCAACTGCTGATTCAAATGAGTGTCTGCACTAACAGGGCTGAGGAGGGATCTGAACTCACAGCAGACTGTGTCTCTCTTTAAATTAGGTATTTCACCTGCAAGAGCACTGATATTATGTTAATCAAACATTCATTAAAAGCCTCCATTGCTGCTTAATGAAGGCGTAATAAATAAAGATGCTATTATACAGCTGCAAAAAAAATGTTTTCAATAATTAGCTGGTGTTTCATTAGCACAATTATCACTTAGGAGCTGAAGCAAGCTCTGTTTGAAACACTTAATTTAAAGGGTGTAAGGCTGGTCCCTCCAAAGGGCTTCTTTCTACCTGAGATCCCCCACTCTCTCCCTGTGCTGAGTAGAATGGATCCAGAGCCTGGCTCTCCATTGTGGCCACACGTTGCCCCCCTTCCCCTTCCCCTCTGCTTCCCTGCCTC
>VXAX01005624.1:280880-315624 GCA_013399835.1 Leptocoma aspasia | reverse complement strand
TGATTCCCCACTCAGTCCTGCTGCTGAGACTGAAAATTGAACCCCACCTTCCCCATCCTCCCTCTTCCTTCCCCCCATTTCTCCTTCAGGAGATCTCCAAGCGAGAAGAAGCGAGTGGGCAGTTAAGCTGTATTCAGCTGCCTGTCGACTCGTCGGGGGTATGTACAGCACATCCCACCGCCACTGTGCTTGTCTCTCTTGTCGTGCCTGGTCACACACTGTGGTGCTGTTCTCATTGTAATAGCTGTCATTCTTTTGGAGTCTATTTGGGTGTTTTGGAAGTGGTTTTTGGTTTTTCTTTCCTTTTTGTTGCCCTGATTGTTGAGTCAGCTCTGATTTTAAGTCCCTTCCTTCTTGAGGGACCCAGGTAAATTAAAGTGGGCGCTTCAAAATGGCTGATGTGGTTCCAGCCAACAGCTCTCGCTGACCTCTTTCTGGACGCCTGCCCTGGGGAAAGCTCCTGAAGAGGCTGTCACAGCCTCTCCATGGCACAGTCACATCCCAGGGACCTCCCTGGGGATGTGGATGGTGATGTTGATTGCAGAGCACACGTGCCAAGGCTCCCTCATGCAGGTGGGGGAGGATGCCCAGGAGTGAAGGGACCTGGAATCAAACCTGTTTTGATAGGTGTATGTATGTTGATGTGTATGTGGGAGTCCTGTGCTCTGCAGGACAGGGTAGGACAGCAGCAGTTGCACTGTGGCATGTCCCAGAAAGGCCGGTGGGAATGCTGAGATTGCCAGCGGATGCCACATTACAGGATGTGAAATGGTCCCATTCAGGTCCAAGGAAGCCGTGGATCTCCAAAGCACAGCACATCACAAACCTCACCCTTCTGCCAAACTCATCTCTCTCTTTACCACTCCCTTCCCTTTCTGTCTTTTCCAAGAAGCCTGGCTTTTTACTCAAAAGCCCTTTCTCCTCGTATCCCAATGTGTCAGTCCCTTCTGGTACAGGCTAGTTTAGTTGTTTTACTGCCTAGTCCAGCTTGACATACCCTCATTTCCCAAAAGGATTTTAACTCCCTGTTCTCTCATAACCCCTTTTCTATCCAGAAAGGCAAACTGGGAGTGCAAGAACAGGTAACGGGCAACAGCACCAGCTGCAAGATGTTTGCCTGCACTGTCCTGAGTCTGGCACGTGGGGTTTGGGAGGGGATGCTCACTGCCCTCTAGACATGGGGTTTGGTGCTGGGGAAGGGGGTGGGAAGTCCCGACATAGCTCTGCTTTTCCCTCTTGGCATACATCTCATTGTGCCCCCTTAAAACTTTCCATAGGTTGAAGAGCACTCAAAGAATACAAATCATGTAAAATTCTTCCCAGTATTTATTTCTTTTTAATAGCCCATTAGGGAGAATGAGTAATTCCTGGCAGGCCCACTGACAGGCTGAGCTGGGAGCCTCTGTGGGGACCATACCTGGAGTCAGCTGGAGCCCCGGCTCACACAGAGACTGGATCTGACTCCAGCAAAGCTCAGGCCAGCCTGACTTTACTGCTCCCCCTTGCAAGGTGCATTCCTGACCTTCTCAGACTGTTTCCTGCAGGAGAAGCTTCCCTGAAAAGCACAGAAGTCCTGGATCCTCAGGAGGGGAAATTTTGAGCCAACACTTCATACCACACTCTCTTTTGCCTTAAAAGTATGTCTGAGTGTCCAGCCTGCCTGGAGAAAATATCTTTAATAGTTTAGTGACCCAGCACTTAATAGTGGGGGAGTATTGGGGCTCATCCTTCTGGGGTTTTGCTTAATAGTGAGGCGTGGGGCAGTGACCTGTGTTGGATTCATCTCTTCCTCCTGTCCTGTGCTGGGGTCCTTCTGAGATGTTACAATCAATGAGTACCCTAGCACCAAACCTCAGCAGTGCTGGCCAGGCCTCCTGTGGACGCAGCTTAGCCTTGGTGGGGTTTTCTGGGGCTCCTGGGCTCTCACTGTTACAGTGAGGATCTGCTTGGCTTCTCCCANCCTCCCCTTCCCACCTCTTCTCCATTGTGACAGGGCTTGGTGCCCTTTGCCAGAGCAGTGGTTTCAGCCATGAATCCTCCTCTTTTTGGATGGGTATTGATCATTCTGGCAAGCACCTCTGCCCCTCTTAGGTGTATTCTGACTATACCACACCCTAAGTGCCTTTCTGCAGTGCCAATGGACAGAATCAGGGTCTGTGCCACAAGACAGAGCAAGAATCCAGGCACCATGCAGAGAATAATGGTCAACATCATCTTCCTCTGCCTGAGGATGGGCACCTGTCAGCAGGCAGGCCTCGCTCAACCACCAACATTTGAAACGATACAGCAGAATTTAAACCTCCCAAATGATCCATCGTAAATCCCCAAAACTCCTGCTCCTCTTGTGTGTGGCAGCTGGGAGGGAAAGCGTCCCTCATGACAGTCAGTGTTGGGTTCTGCCACCTGGATCCTCTCTGTGCTGATGGGGTGTCCATGGACACGTCACATTTTTCATATTGGAAATTCAGGGTCTGTTGTGCCCTTTCTGAACCCTGGATTGCTCCATCAAAGCATCACTAGAAAGAGCCACACCCAGAGAGTTTTAGGTGTATAAATTCAGAGAGATTAGTAGGATCGTCTTTTGTCTTCAAATTGCTCATCAATATCAGTCCTTCCCTAACATCTGCCACATATGCAATTCCAGCAGCAAAAATTAAGCAATAGTTTGGTTTTTCTCCTGATCCCTTTCTGGGACCGTGTTCGGAGCCAAAGGCAATCCGTCTTCCTGATAGGAGGTTAATTAGTCTGTGGTATAAACCTGTGCATGCATCATTTTGTGGAAGGTGATGTTGCATCGTGGTACCAAGTTCAGTGGATCTGTAAGGTGTGGTGTTGGACACGGGAATCCATATTTGCAGACAGTTGTCCATGCACTGTGGCCCCTCAGCCTCCTTGCTGAAGCCTTCTGTTTTGCTCCAGGGTGATGCTTCCAAGTCTGATTCCGAGGGGGATCTCTTCCCCCGCAGCCTGGAAGAGGAGGGAGAACTTAAGAAAAACTTGTCAAATCCAGCCTGTGAGTAATAACCCTGGGAGGACAGGGCCTTCCACAGAAACCTTGCTTTGCTGTGAAAACAGTGCGTCCGAAAGGAAAAAATCCTCCTAGAGGGAATGCTGTAGTCCCAGTTGTGTCATGCTTGACTTAGCAGCAGGTTTGCATGATTGCAACATGATTGCATTCAAACTGTTAGTTTCCCCATCAAGCTCGAGGTCTGGGCTTGTGGGGTGTCTCTGCTGGAAGGGTTTAGAGAAGGAGGATGGAGGGAGCGGACAGGAAGTGCCCAGGGTTGGAGCTGGTGGGTGTTGATTGGAGGTTGAGGGGGCAGCAGGTGACATTTTGGGTGTGCTCTCCTCTACCATTGATACCTGATCCCATTGACACCTGATCCCATTCCTGTTTGACATCCCCCTTCTGCGGTGAACGACGGAATTATCCAGAAGGGCGCAGCAGCTTTGCCTACCCATGAGCAGGCTGTAGGTGTTCCCCCTTGAGGTGTGATGCCTAAAAACCCACTTGTGTCTTCCAGTGATGGCCCTGAGCGACCACCCGGAGCTGAAGAAGAGCCTGACCCCGCCGCTCATCATCCATACGGCCGCCACGCCCATGCCCATGCCAAAGAGTGCTGTGTTCGGGGATGTGGCGCAGGGCTACGAGTCCCGCCGGGCCAGCGGCGTCTCCATGGACCCCGTGTCCACCTACGAGCTCAAGTCCCCGGTATTCGCATCACCTCCCCCTGCGGATGTTCAGTGTGTCCGTGGGGCTGTCTGTCCATCCAGCCGCCCCCGCCGGCCTGGGGCGGGCGGCACAGATCTGATGTTCTCCCTGTCCTTCCCACAGCCCAGCACCCGCAGCTCCCCGCACAGTCCCTGGCGTGCCAGCAGCTCCTGGAACAGCCGCCGCTCCAGCTGGAACAGCATCGGCCGGGCCCCCAGCCTCAAGCGCCGGGGGCAGAGCGGCGAGCGCAGGTCCCTCCTGTCCGGAGAGGGGAAGGAGAGCTCGGAGGAAGGGGGCAGCTCAGATGAGGAGCACTCCAGCCGGGCCGGCAGCTTCAATGGCTCTTTGCCTCACCGCATGGAGTCGCTGGAAACAAAAGGGTCCTTTGACCTCCAGGATACTCTGCAGGTGCCTTCCCTGTATCGGACTAACAGTATGCACAGCACCAGAACGTCTGTCTCCGAGCACCAGGACTGCAATGGGAGGACCTCTCCGGGTATGCTGCTGCACCAGCTCCACCTGGATGAGCCCCACCAGGATGCTGATGACGGCGATGATGAAGGCAGCATGGTAAGGAAGTGCCACGTGCTCATTTTGGGCTTTATGACTTGTCAAAACAAAGCTTGTCACCATCTCAGGATGGCACAAGTGGGTGCAAGAGGGATGTGTTCGGGGGGTCTCACTATCACCACTAGACCAGAGTCACCCAGAAGGTCTCTAGGCAGTGGATGCTCTCAGAAATGGGATTGGAAGCCAAGTAAGTATTACATGCAGTATCAGATGGCTCATGATGGAGACGTCAGGGCAAAACTGCTGAGATTCCACTAAATCATGCAGAGTGAAGGCTATTGAAAAAAAATGAAATGCTTTTATGTGTTTGTTTTTCTTTTTTTTTTTTTAAAGCAGAACAAGTAAGTCTCCCTGCTTTCCAACTGTTATTCTGTTTTCTGCCCCCACACCAGCAGCATCTTTTATAAATCTAAAATTCTTTGCCTATAGAAAACTTCTATAGGCAAAGAAAGAGCATGACTTGGTCCCCCATTCCCATGGCAGCATTAGTCCCATGGAGATGGTGGTAATTTCAGACGCTCTGCATTAATTTCTATCTGAAGAGGCATTTCACTGATGAGTGTCTCTTTCACAGGCCTGAAAAGTGTCATTTAGGAAGCATAAGCTGAAAAGACTGCAAGTGCAGGGAAGGAATGAGGCTTCCTGGATGTTTGTATCTTAAAGGGAAAAAAGGGGAATCTGACTGCTTTTCCAGAATTGTTTGCATGACTGGCAGAGTGGGGCTTGAGTTAGGCATGAGGGTGTCACAGTTCCGGCTGTCACGTGTGCATTGGGGCCAGTTTTGGAGTGTTTCCTTCTTGTCCCAGGTTATCTCTTTGTTTGATTATACCTTGTTCCCAGATTTAAAAGTGTGATGGTCTGATGTGTCATCCCCTGGGGTGACTGTTTCTCTTGGGGGAGTAGATGGGGTTCAGGTAGAGACATGTGATGGTAGCAGGGGCTATTCTAAGAACAGAAAAGCTGCAGATTGTGGATGTGATTTTACTCTTTTTCACTGACTTTCTTGAATGAAAATGGAATTGGGATCATGTGAAGGGATGTGAAAAGCAACGTTGATTCCAGAATCCTCTGTTCCTTACAGGAGGAGGAGAGTTAGTGCTGGCAGAATGGACTCACTCAGCCATGAACCGCCTTTGCAAAAAGCCATTATGAGGATCCAGCATGGATCCTTAGCCTGGGATTTTTACTCATTGTCTCAACCTGCTTTTTAACTTCCATAAAATAAATAGAAATTTTAAGAAAAGGAGCAGTAATTATTTTTGGAAAAAATCTCCACTATTGAGAAGTGTTGGAGAGACCATGCTCTTTATTGCTGGCTAGGGATTTTTTTTCTCATGCTCCAACATCTGCTACTTTTCCAGCTCACCTGGTCCAATCATCCCACCTTTTTCCCCTCCGGGATCAAAAGCCAGCAGTCCCCCTTGTGCTGAGCATGGTGTGATGAGATGTGTCCCTCCTCTCAGATCCAGTGCTGACAATTAACTGTGGAATAAGATTTTTTGTTTTTATCATCTGCTTTTAGCATAAACCAAACATCATCCTCTGTGTACTGAGGTCTGGCCATGGAGGGTATAATCACCTTTATACCCTCCCACGGAATGGTCAGAAGCAAATGCCAACGGGAAGAATTGACAGAATAGAGGAAATAAATTGTGTACCAGCCCATGGGATAGCCACATCTGGGATACCTCCAGCTAGCTGGTGCCTTTCCCCATGGTCTGAAATATGTCTTCACTGCAAATCAGAAAACCAGATAGATAAGAAGATATTGCTTAGATTAGAAAAATGAGCCCCCAGGTTGCTGGGCTTCCCTCCTGACATTTGGGGAGAAACTCTGCTCCTAAATTAGCCTTGACAAAGTCTGGGGGGGGGCAGGGATTGCATTTTAAATAAAAAAAAAATTAAATACAAAACTCCCTATCAACAAAAGAAGAGAAGAGCTTGACAATTACTCAGATCAAAGTAATCCTAAATATGCCCTTCTGCATTAAAGCTTTGCATCCCTCCTTGCTGCCTCTGTTTGATTGTCTCTGTGCAGAAATTAGAGGAAGAGCAAAGGCTTCATCTGGATTTCCCAGGCTACCCCTATATTAGTGCAGCTCTGCTGCCTTTTATGAATTTCTTTATTTCTTCAATTATTTTCTTTATTCTGAATTTCCGTCCCTCTGAGGGGCCAGAGTCAGGCCCCTGACAGCTTCTCTCCGCAGAACTAGGAAACCAGGGGGCTGAAATCTGTTCCTTATTGTATCACTGCAGACAAGAAGTCTCTCACAGAGAGAATGATATACAGCTTTCTTGGGTTCACGTGGCTGTGACCAGGATCAGGGATCTGCTGCCAGGTCTTGTTTCCAACTGCTGGACTTTAGACACTTTTGGGCACTTTCTACCCAAATCGCTTAGTGCTCACAGCAGAAAGTAAGAGAAATATTGAATATGCAACCAATGCGTCCCGTCTTCCCCAAAACCTCACTGCATTTTACTATTCCAGCTCCTTTCCCTTTGCCTATTCCACTTTTTCTCTGTGGTGTATGGTCCAGCCACTCCAAAACCCTCCCAGGCTGTCCCTGTTGCATATTAAAATTAAATAATTAGGTCCTGAGCATCTCTGTGCATCTTCCAGCTTGCCTGGAGGTCCTCTGCTGCTCACAGAGCATTTTTCAGCAGTTCCTCCATCCTTATAATAAATCTTTTATAAATCTAAGCCTCTCCCTTACTCTGAGTGCATCAGTCATCTTTTATTGCCAACTGCCTTCATCCTACCCTCAGAAGTGCATTAATATCTGAAATTCCTAAAAATAATAATTTTAAAAGCAGCTATTTATCAGCAGCTCTCATTGCTGTGGGATTGAGGGACTCCATTCCCACTGCTGCCTGTTAACACCCAGTATCTTTCCACATCCTGGCTCCTGCTGCCTCTGGTGAGGGATTTGGATGGGCTTTACCCAGGGAGATTTTGTCCAAGTCACTGGCAACTGAATTAAATACTAGTTTTCTCCTCCCCCCACATCTTTATTCATCCTGTCCAGGTGTGGTTTATGAACAAATAGATGTGATTTAAGCCACATAATTGATATCTCACTTTGAACATTATGCAGGCATGAACAGCAATCAGCCCCATTGTCAGTACTTGAAGCCTGCCTGGACCTCGCTGGGAAAGCCTTGGACGGGGCTGAGGTTGGAAACACTCAGGGTTTATTTCGCAAATACCTTACCTTTGGGTCAAGTTAACTGAACTGTGCTGTTCCACTGGTGGAAATACAGAGTAATTCCTCTGAGTTTAGGTTTTTTGGAATGTACTTCGTCCTGTTTAGAGCAGCCGGGCTGCAGCCCCAGTTGAGTCCTGGTGCTCACCCTTACTGTAACTCACTGAATAGAGAGACATGATGGGAGATCACTTTTTGCCTTTGTTATCTGGTTTAGCCCATGAACTGCAAGCTGCAACAATTAGCCAAACCCCAAAATATCTTTGGCATTAAAATTGGACAAAAGGAATATAAAGAAGCATTCTGTGTTGCTGACGCATTACCATTCACTACAAATCCCCTTGATAAATACCAGAACTGCTTTGAATAATAGATACTTCTGGAAACCTTCCAGCTCACAAAATGAACTGGACTGAGTCGTAGCTATTACTCCATATCCAGAGGCTAGGATAGCAATCACTGCTCTCACCACAGCTTTGAGCAGACACCTGATTTTTATCCATTTATTTACCTTTGTTAAATCTATGGATAATTAGACTGACCAGGCTGCTTGAAGGGATAACACAACCCCAAGGATGCATGCTCTATTATATACAGTTTAGAGAGAAGGAAGCAGTTCTGACTCTTTGCCTGTAGCTGGAAAAGGGATGTGAGAACATCCAAGACAACCAAAACCCCACTGGTCTGTGGTGCATGGTCTGTGTGTGTAGAAGTTAAGGGAAGGATGGATGGCTGAAGGAGCAGAGTAGAAAGCTCTAACTTTTCTTTTTGTTATTCAGATTTTTCTTCTTACTTACAAAGGTGACTTCCATTTTCTGAAGGGTTCAAATTGTCACCAAGGGCTTTCATTAAAACAGGCAGTACACCAATTATTCCCCATCACTAATGAGACCCCAGGCTGAGTGTCTATAGGGAGAGAAAGCACATCCTCCACTCCACTCAATTACCCTAATAAATCCCATTTTTACAGTCCAGAGTACTTCAAGTGCTAACAGTTTGCCTCAAAATGAATCCTCCCTCCCTGTTTCCAAGATGAAATAAATAAAAGTGCCTTAATCCTGGAGCGTGGGTGCTCATGGGATGAGGGTGGTTCTTGTGCTGTCCTTCACACCCCTCTATGGCCTCACGGCCCTGAAATCTCTAGAAGAAGCTTCAAAGAGCTCACACAGTCATATTTCCAGGTCTGCCCATCCAAGGCCAGGTGGTAGCAGAGAAACAAGGTTTACGAAAGAGCAAGAATTGGTTTTTATTTATCTGCAAAGCACTCCGGAGACAGTGCACACACCAGTCTATGCATTTCTCTTCTGGTGGTTTGATGTGGAAGGGCTGGGGAAGCCCTGGTGTGGTGGGCAAGATGTTGGCCTGGCTTTTAATGGTTGTCCATGCACAGGGTGCTAACACTGCTTTGCCAGTGGGATTAAAGATCTTGATTTTCCTTTGGAGGTCTATGGATGAGAAGGTGATAAACTTAAGTCAGAAGTTGTTTGCAGCCAGGATGAGGCTTCCCCTCAGCATCCAATTTTTTATGCCTTTGGTTGACTTGTTGGCTCAGGCTTTTGCAGTCTGCCCTCCTGACCTAAAATGACCTTGCAGACAGCCTATGACATAAGTATGTATGGCTGAGGATGTGCTGTGGTTTCAGGTAGGAATTAATTTGCATGAATTGGATGGCCCACGTACTTCAGGTCAGGCTGACCATGGTGTTCCCTTCTGGCTTTATAATTTCCCATCTAATCTGTTCACGCTGAATGAGAGGCAGATGATCGCCGTTGTGTTTCTGGACCAAAACTTGGGCCTCAAATGATTTCTTCAGCTTTCCAGTGGTGCATGGACACAGGGCTCGGCCCAGCAAGCAGCAGGAATTCCTCTCTCTGCTCTCTTTATAACATAAGCATTCTATATTATTTTAAAAAAACACAAACAAAAATACTAAACAAAAATTCCCTAAAATACCTTAGAAGATTCAGGCAAGCACCTGATCAGTATTTGGAGGGACTGAGTGAGTAATCATTCCTTTGGGCAAGGGTTTTATTTATCATGTTTGTCCTCTTGGATAACTGTGTGCCAGATGCAGTTACTGTGCAGAGAAAGAAGCAAGACTGAACACTGTGAGCTCACAGGTCTGGCATAGCCCTCATCTGGCTGCCAGAGCTCCTTCCCCTGCCCAGCAGGGTCTTGTCTGGGGACATTATTTTATTTCAGCTTCACTGAGCACTTGAAGATAAGTTTTTAGTGAAAAGCTGCCCCAAGTCCTTGACGTGGAAGTTTTGGGGGGTTGTTGTTTTAACAGTTCTGTGTTTTCCTTCCACTCTGTACATTTTCCCTCTAGAGCAAAAGGGACCACATGAGGGCCTGGGTACGGGCATGGCTCCCCACCTGCTGCAAAGAGAGGGACTCCTGGTCCATCTACATCTTCGCCCCTCACTCCAGGTAAGGCAGGGCACTCGGGCAGTGGTGGTGTAGTAGATGGATGGTAACGATGCATCCCCTCATTACAGTGGCTCATCTGCCTGTTTATCCCAGATGGGCCTGTATGTCAGTCCACAAAACTCCCAGCCCTTCCTCTGCCCCAGCATGACATCAGGGTTGCATAGCAAACAGTTGCTGGCTGCAGAGGGCAGAGTGTCCAGTCAATGCCCATAGCCCACGGCATGGCTGCACCTTCATCAGGTTCCTCATTTCCTTTGGCACTGATGCCAGTGCTCTGAAAGTTTTTCACTTGGTGGAGTGTGATGAGCTTGGAGCAAGGGGGAGAGGTGCAGCATCAAGCAGAAAAATCTGAATTTGCCCCACCACACACTTACAGCACAGCAAGGACTCCCTGATCTTCTCAGCCTGCCTCTCGACTGAACTTCCCTATCCTCCTTCCTTTTCTCTCAGAGAGCACCCTCTGCTTGCTTGAAGGCCCCCAGCTCTGCCTTTCCCAAAGCCTGGCCATGTGAAGCCAGCTGAGCTCTGTGCTGTTCAACGCATTCCTCTGGACATGCACCCACGCACCCAAGGGTTTCCCATGTTGGAGCTGAGGGCCCTGGACAGTGTTCAGGTTCATTCATACAAGGATTAGAGAGATTTTCAGGAACAGCCTTTGGGAAATGTAATACGGTATTATAAATCCTGGGTCAGTGTACAGCCATCTGTCACAATAAATAGCTTCTGTCCCTTTGTTCTGTGTGTGCTCAACCCTTATGAACTCACTGGGAGTATTTATTCCTTTATTTAAGCTAAACCTGAGCACCAGGAACCACGTAGAGGGGCAGACCTGGCCATGTGTTTGAGTCATGGAAGCAGCTGCCCCGTTCCAAGTGACCAAAGCCCCCTATGAAATTCCCAGGGCTTGAAATTTGTGGCTCAGTTCCATAGCTCAGATCCCTTTCTGTTCATAACCCAATCTGCCCTCAGTGTGTGGCTCTGCCAGGGAGGGGATTGGGAGATTGGAGCTCATCTGCTTTGCAAGCAGAGTGCTCAATTGCCATGCTATGCCTTGAGCTGCTGTGTGTCTCCCCAGCGAGTTGAGCATTAATAGCTAGTCTGCGTCTACTCTTCTTTTTTTCCTCTCTCAACAGATTCCGTCTGATGTGCAATAAAATCATCACTCACAAGATGTTTGATCACGTTGTCTTGGTGATCATTTTCCTGAACTGCATTACCATTGCCATGGAACGACCCAAAATTGAGCCTCACAGCGCTGTAAGTTTCTGAGGTTTTCCCGTGCTCCTCATGGAGCAAACACCCGTGGCTCGGACCCCACTGCTGTGCACTTGGTCTTTTTTTCTTTCTTTTTTTAAAGTGGGAAGGTGCCAACACCCCTGAGTAGCCTTTGAATTAGGTGCAGCAACTCTCCTGGACCCTACCCAGTCCCCTTTTAAAGCACAAGAGTGCAGATCGTGGCCTGTAATATATCAAATATCTCATTTCTGGAAACACAGTCAGGGTTTTAACGCATGACATGGCATGACATCTGTCTCAGTTTCCTTCCCTGAGAAACCTTCAAACACTTTTCCTTTATCAACACGATGTTCACTTCTTCCATCTGTTCCCCACAGGCACGTACGTGTGGTGCGAATGGAATGGGGGAAACTGTTCATTTCATACTCTTCTCTCCCCTTTGTGTATCAGCTTTGTTGTGGCATCAGAAAAACTGAATTGATGCAGGCACTGCATCAGTGCCTATAGGAGCATATAGCACCACTGCATCCTATAGGAGAGGCAGTGCCAGTTCTTGGAACTTCTTTGTTCTAATATGCTATGTAAGGATTCCTCAAACTAGACCCTCACAGCACCAGCATCTAGCAATCAGAGGGGCAGAATCATCCTATTGCTCTTCTATTCTAGCGTAGATTGGGGCTGAGATGTGCTGAGCTCTTGCTGATTTGTCGCTCAAGACTGCTCATACCACAATCATATAGAATCCTGTTTTGTTTATGTAGGCGTGTCAGGCTGTTCATTTTTGTGGATTTTCAATGTAAGACCTTAAAACTGGAGTCTAAGCTGCTCTCTGCCTATTTTAAGCATTCCCTAGTAGTCCTTACTGGAACAGTTTGCCCAGCAGTCCTTTCCCTTAATCCTTTTTTTTTTCAGTTCCCTTGCAGTCGTGCACCAACTCACAGCTGCAAGAAGAGAGCAGGGCTCCCTGCCAGCTGATGTAGCAGGAGATCACCCTGCTTATCCCCAAATGTGGTACACTGAGAACCTCCCTTAAAATCCTAAATGCTTCCTTTGAGCCCTCTTGCTATGTCCTCTGAGAGTTACCACTCCCCAAGACTGGCTCTGAAAGGAGCTGCAGGTACACAGAGAAAGGAAATGGGGTGACCCATGTGAGTTGGAGGAGTCCACAGCAAAGAGCTGTAGCAGGCAAACCCAGTATTTCCTATAGGAGAGGAGGAGCTGTGGTGTCCCCTGGCATTGGGAGAGTGCTAAGAGGAAAGGAGACAGGGACTGGTATGAGGTTCATCATCATTAGGTTATAACAAGGGAGCTGGATCATGGCCTGGGAGCTGCAGGGGAGAAGGGGAATGCTGAGCAGTGGGGCAGGGGATCCAGGATGAGTGCATGGGCCCTCTCTGTGCAGATGGAGCTCTCGTCTGCAAACCGAGAGAGTTAGTTCAGGTTGAGTTGTTTAAAATAATTGTTCTTTGCTTCCCTGAGCTGTGGATTTTCTAACTGCTTCAAGTGAGTTCTCTGCCCCTGTCCCAGTTTCAACTGGCTTATCAGAACAGGAGCTGGTGCTGTGAGCCAGCATGTGCTCCCCACTGCAGAGTGCATGACATGGACCCAGGAGATTATCCTTCAAAATAGCCACATGCTTGCCAGGCAGGAATGCAATATCCTCAGTCTCACCTCATGCTATTGCTGTTTTATCTCCAGCTGCACAAGCAGGTCCCTATCCTCTCCCTCCTGCCTAGTGCCTGCCCCCTACAGCAGCCTTTTGTGTGGCAGTCAGCTGACAATGGAGATGTTTTGTATCACAGCTCATGCAATCACAGTACAGGTCTAGGACCTAATTAATTATGGACCATGTATGGAAACAAGCTACTTTGGTTCCTGAGTCACTTCCAGTAAATTATGATCTGGGAAGCGAGAGAGTTGCCAAGGTGTTTTGTCTTGTTTCAATTGCATCTCATTTTGAGTGAGAGATCTGCATCTCTTATGGGATTGCTCTGTAAGGAGAGGCAGAAATAAATCCAAAATTGTTAAAAGCAAGACTGGGGCTAATTGTATGTGTTCATACCTATGCGCACCTGCATCATCATTCCTCTAGCCTCTGCCTTCTGCTGTCCATTTCTCAATGCAGGGAACCAGAAGCCGTCTAGGGGTTAGGGTAAAGTGTAATTTATTCAAGAATCAACATTAAAAAGAAAGGTTTCTGCTAACTGTGGATAGGGAACCAGTCCATGGGCTCATCTGTAATCACTAGCTGCTCTTGCTGAGTGGTGGTGCTGAGGAGAGGGCACAGTCTGGTGGATAGTGCAGGGGACTGGGAAATGAGGCTGTTGGGCTTCACGCCAGGTCTAGACTGTGGCTTTGGGCAACAGAATCGACCTTTTGGGGGCAGGTCTCAGCTGCATAAAGCCCCAGAGCTTTGCTGGAGCTGTGACAACTCATGCCAGCTGCGCTTCAGCATCCCACGGGTCCTGCTGCCTCACAACTCTGTCACTCCAATATTGATTTAATTTCTAGGAGAATTGGGAGCTCAGTGATATTTACACAATGCAGTGATTTCTGCAGGTGAGAGGCAGGTAAAGATTTGTCAAGCATGTTTCAAGGAGGGCACATCTTCCTGTTTCTGCTATGGGGGGAGGATGATTTGGGGGAAATTAGGGAGGATTTGGAGGCAAATGGGAATGGTTGGGGGGGCAGGTGCTGGCAGTTGTCCTTGTCCATGGTGCTGACACAGAGCCAGGTACTGGCAGGGCTGAACCATGCAGTGTTATTGTCTAAATATTTGGATTTTCTCCTCTTTGCGAGAAAACAGTCCAAGGCTTGTTTCAGCACAGAATTGGAAGAACAGTTTTCAACCACCCAAATATGCATGGGGGGGATGCACAGCTGCAGAGAGCAGGCTATAAAACATTGTCTCTCATTTTCTTTTTTGTAGGAACGGATTTTCCTAACACTCTCCAACTACATCTTTACAGTCATCTTTCTGACTGAGATGACAGTTAAGGTAAATGCAGGTGGAGGATAAGTGTGCCTGTATTATATTAGTTGTTTTTTATTATAGTGGACTCATAAAACCCATAGGTCTACCAACTGTGAGTGAGGTGTATATTTTCCTCTTATGAATCATACTCAGATGCCTACCATATGCCTTATTCTGAGCATGTTTTACATCAGAACAATTTCACTGAAGTTGTTCTTGATTCACACCATTATAGGAGCAATGGGATCCTTGAATTCAGCAATCCTGCCCTATTCAGCAAAGCTCATGAACACATGCTTAATTTCAACCATGCATGTAAGTCCCATTGTCTTCAACAACCAGTTGTCCTCAACAGCCTAAGCTGCTGCGTGCTTTTCTGAGGACAGAGAGACTTAATCACATTGAAACACTTTGCTGGATTTGAGTCAGGATGCTCAGAAACCCATGGCTGTAAATCTCTCTTGTGTAATTTATAATCATCTCACTGAACAGTTGTTCTTTCTTTGGAAAGATTTTTCCAGTTTCTTTATTTGCAAAGCTTCTACATGACTGCTTGGGTCAGCCACTTTGCACCTTCTCTCCTGCAGTCTATAGGAATAAAATACAATAAATTTTTTTCATGCCAGAGCTAAAAATGTTAGGAACAGTTTTGTGTAGGTAGGTTTATCTGCATTAAAAGTACATCAGCTGTAAGGGACAACCTGGGATGTTTCTGCAGCGGTATTTTCATAATTCTTTCAATAGAACACTTTGCTGGTTTGTCTAATTAGGCTTCTGTACTGGGAAGCAAATAGACTCACAGACTGGTGTCTGTAAATAAAGCGTTCTCAGCAGGTTGCTAACTGCAACAAACATGTTGGATGCTACAGTCATAATTTGTTGCAACTTGTTGTCTGGGCAGGTGGTGGCACTAGGCTTGTGTTTTGGGGAGAAAGCCTACTTGAAGAGCAGCTGGAATGTACTGGATGGGGTGCTGGTGCTCATCTCCGTCATCGACATCCTGGTCTCGATGGTGTCAGACAGCAGCACAAAAATCCTGGGGATGCTGCGGGTTCTGAGGCTGCTGAGGACACTGCGGCCCTTGAGGTAAGTAGAGGCAGGGGAAGATCTAAGGGATGTAGGATGTGTGTGCCAAAGGTACTTTCATGCGAGGGAAGGGGCAGATGAGACAAGCACACAGCGTCTGTCACCGGTGTCATCCCAGCTTTCTGCAGCTCCGCAGACAATGACAGTCCACAGGTCCTGCTGAACTGCGAGAGCTCTGGGCCCTTGCTGTGTTTTAGGACCAGCCCCAAGTGCAATAGGAAACTGATCAATGCCTCTTTTACTCATTAAAATGCACATCCCCTGCTATTTGTGTTCTCATTTGCTCTGTGTAAAGTGCAGCTTAACAGCTTCTTCTCCCCCTTTCCTTCAGGCAGTCAATGGCTTTCATAACAAAGAAGGAAATTAGTAGCAGGTGGTAGATCATTTTTAAGGAAGCAGAGAATCAACTGTTGCTTAACCTAGACTGCAAAGAAGCTTTTTTCCCTAGCTCCCCATTAATTTTAGAGAGACATTTGCTTTGGAAATGACCCAGACAAGATGAAAACAATTGTTCAACTAACTTGGCCCCCCAGTTCTGCCAGCAGGCAGTATCCCATGCTCCAGGGACAGGCTCCACTCTGATAAGAACCTGCCCAAGGACCAACCTTTTCTAAACAGGCATCTGTTTGTGGCCTGTATCCCAAGGCATGAAGGTTTGTCTTCATGCTAAATGCAATTCCTCTTAAATACCATTGTTGCTGCTCCTGTTATGCAGCAGCTAATAAACCTTCCTGCTCAAAGCATCTTTGTGTGCCTGTCATATCTTACTGCTGCTTCCTCCGTAAAAAGGTTCACTTCGAGTCAGGATTTTTCTCTTTCAGAATAGAAAAGTAGGACCCTGCTTCTGATAGAAGATGTTGTTTTACTACCCCTGTGTGAATAATAAGTCTAAACAACAATGGCCATGCCTATACATATCTTTCAAATATTCTCAACAGCTGTGAAGGACATTCTGTTCAATTGGTCTGTATATGTGTGTTGTACCTGGTGAGTTTTAGGATATGAGCTGGTTTTAATCATTTTTATCTGGACAGCTGGCACCATTGGGGTCGTTCAGCTCCCTCACCATGTAAGTAGACTATTCCTATGTGACTGCAATTCAGGTTCATCTCTCTTTGTGTGTCCCCTGGTATCTCATGTCAGCTGCAGTTTCTGGGGTAGTTTCTGCCCAGTTGCTGGTTGGGTAGATTTGCTCTGCTTCTCTGTTTCCGCTGATTTTTGACTCATGTTAAGAAAACCTATAAAATAATCTAGGTGGCTAAGGGTAAAAGAAGGATTGATTTCTCTTCTCTGAACTGTAGAATGCAAGTCTCTCTTTTGATGTTCCATGGTTAAACCAGATTTAAAGAGAGACATTTAGGCTGTGCTGATCTCTGCTGGAGTCATCTGTCTGACCTGGTCAAAGCCCTGTATTCTTCTTTGTAGATCTGTAGCACTATCTGGACAGGACTTGGGTCTTTTTTAACTGGAGCCTTCCTCTGTAGTCACCTAATGAATGCATGAATAATCTGCAGTTATGGGGAATAATCCACTCAGTAACTGCAGGCTGAAGGAAGACCTGCCATGTGAAGAATGGATGGGATTAGGCTCCTCCATTGCTATTGCATTCCTGTTGGTATTTGATTTGTTTTCTCAAGAGAGTAAGTGCATGTTTTCAGCCAACATGCTGCTTTCTACTACAAAGGAAATGTAAAAAAAGACAGCAACAAGCCCCTTCCCTAAATACGTTCAGAATCAGTTCTGTTCTCCCATTATTAGATTTGTAGGAAAAGAAAAAGCAGCCATCAAACTGGGGGCTTTTCAGTAAGTCATAAATCTCTGCCTGTGGAAGCCCATCTGCCTCTGTCTGCTGCCCTGAGCAGCCTCTGCCCACGGCTGCCTGCACTGCCTTTGCCGCAGGCTCAGCGTATGGCTCAGGGATCACATCTTCACTGCACAGCCTGGGATGTGTAGCTGCACCAATGTGGGGTGACAGCTGGGACAGGTAACCTGAGGTCTTTGCACACCATGGCGTCAGTTACCATGTCTGGGTGAAGTGTCTCGTGGAGCCAGTTTTTCTTCAGGAAGGCATGAGGTAAAGACCAAAGAAAAAGCTCCACTCACATCACAGAGGAGCAAACCTGGCTCCTTGTGTCCTCCCGTTCTGTGGACACTCCAGGACAGGACTGCAGGAGGACACCCTCAGTGAGAAGCCAAGCCATAGCTGTGTGTGTCACACTCAGCTTGAGGGCAGAGACAGCCCTTGTCCTCTCTGTGTTGGCTTTCCCACTGGATGGCCTGGAAGCGGGATTCTTGCAAAAGATCTTCCTTATTCTGTCTCTTATTTTCTCCTGTGGAAACCACCCCATTGCTTTATGCAGCACACAAAACCCCACATACTTCTGCCCTCTGCCCAGGCATTAATAAAAACCTGTATGCCAATCATGTGGTTTGGATTGCATGATTGATTATCAGCCTCCAAATTGAATCCATGAAGATTCAAGCCCAGCTTTATGACCAGAATTCCAAAAATAAATTCACAGAGGAATGACATTTAAAGATGTTTCCATGACCCTCTGATGTTTCAGCCAGTAAAGGGATTGCTTATACAATAACATTCCTTCCTAATGCGTTCAACCTCCTGTTGTTGGGATCAAGTGTTGTAGCTTAAGATACAAGAGAAATCAAAATTGAAAATGTATTCAGATTTAATATGGGTGGACTTCAGGGCTGTTTTACTCTCTACAGGGCCCGGGCTTTGACTTCTAAAGCACACAGATAAATTATTCACTTTTATATTATTGTGGTCTAATAGTCATTTCATAACTCTCTTCTATCTATCATATTATCACCTTTGCTAATTTTCTTTTAATCTGTGGAGGAAGGTCTTTGTTAATGTTGATCTGTTGCTTCATCTAAGTGCTGCTGCTTCTGAGAGTTCTCATCAGGAAGGCTTAATGTTGGTAATGGATCCAACTGGGATGAGGTTGGCAGTGCGTTTGGAGCATCTCACACCAGGGGTTCAACAGCATTGGGAATCCTCAGGCCAGAAGAACCAGGGAGAATTAGAGGGATTAACATTTTTTCACACCAAAATAAAGAAGAAAGAATGTCTCATTTCAATCTCTCTGTTTGTCATATGCCTAATGCAGACTGGAATTGTGCTGAATGGAACCTTGTTAGGTCTCCTTTTCTTGCACAACTGAAGGGCTCCAAATCAGCTGCATCCTTCAGCCATAAATTGCAGGAGTGTGCGTCAGATAAGATGATTTTACAAGCCTGATAGTAGCAGGACCTTGGCAGTACTGATGAGGTGTGGGGATGCCGTATGTTGACATATTGGAGGTGGTACTAATAATCTGGAAAAGCTGAGAATTTCATTGACACCTCTTAGAGAATTGTCAGACTCTTAGGAGAATATCAGGAATCTTTGCACGGACTTGCCTCAGTGTTGGATCAGGCCCTTGGTCTGAGGCAGCTCCAAGGTCTGAAGGTTTCCATTAGCAAGAACTATTATTTCTCAAAATCTTTTCAAATCTTTTCTCCCTGTTGTGCTGAAAACAGCACTGGCATGGAGCTAAACTGGTGGCAGCTTTTACCCTAATGCATTCTAATTTGAGGAATTCCCTGGCTGATCAAAACGCTTAAAGCAGCCAAATGCTGCTGGTTTTCAGCCCTTTTTTCCTCAATATGCACATGACTCTGCAAAGTCAGACAAGTAACTTCCTATTTTCCCTCTCAGCTGGATACAAAATAGTACCTTACGGGGGAAATCACTTTATTATTTCTAGAACAGCATTTCTTAATAACAGTTGGAGAAAATTATCAACATTAAATTTGGGAGATTAAATTCCTTCCTTGTTCCCCAAAGTTGAAGGATGCTGCAGTAGTTCAAACCATAGACCTTCAATTTAGAAGACTTGATTTTGGTTCCATCCTGCATGACAGTGGACAGAAGTCCATGATCCCTAAAGTCAGGATCCCTAAAGGCACCAAAGGACCTAACTTACATTGAAATAATTGGAATTGAGTTGCCTTCCTACCTCTGAGAACGTGGCATGCCCTCCTCCCGTGCCTCAGTTTCCCACCTGTAGTTTGGCAGGTGTTGTGTTTCACCCAGAACTGTGTGAGGAATGTGAGGGGTGTGGAGGTCTTTAGTCCATCTGAGGAGCTGGAAGAGATGTTCAGCCTCAGCCTGTCCAGCCCAAGGCTTGCTTTGTGTGCTCAGACATGGGCTGTTAGGCTGCATTACCCAGCTCATTGAATTGGGCACACTGAGCTGCTCTTCAGCCCCTGTTTGCTGGGCTGGGCTGAGCTCTCAGCCCCATTGCAGCAACAGCAAGGTCTCCAGGCTGGGCTAATCACTGCGGGCAGTTTTGGCAGCCCACATTGACCAGTCCCCACACTGCTCATGGAGTGTGTAGCCTTCTGCTCCTTCAGCCATCTCACCCTCCAGCTCCTTCCCTGAAAAACCCAGATCTGAGTGTCAGGAAAGCTGAGTCATCTGAAATAGGGAGCCACAGCACCCACCTGGCAGAGATGCCCAGTGTGAGAAATAGCAGCATCTGCTCTTTCTGTTCCACTGGTAAGAGAGCAGATAAAAATACCACCATCTGTTTCTTTCTGAAAGTGATAACTGATGAGTTACCCTTGACATTTTGAGTAAATATTTAACCAGAAAAAAAAGGAAATAAGCTTTAGCTTTTCAGGATACGGTTTAAACCCAACAATTTTGGTAAGAGCTGGTGGCCATGCATTGAGCACTGCAGGTCACTCAACTTGCAGGCCCTGGGGCAGGAGAGGGATGGTGCAGGTTGGCTGTGGTCCCAGATGAGGCCACGCATGATCAGTGTGAATCTGTCCATGGAGATCTCTGCTGTGAGCACCATGCTTGGGAGAGGGAGTGGAGGAGAACTTGGACCCTGTCCAGGCAGCAAAACTCCAAGAGTGCTTCAGGTGGTGGAGCCAGACTTGGGGAGAAATAGGAGAGGTGGTGAGAGGACTCCCATGGCAAAAAAGAGACCCAGGCAGGAACTTGAATGTGGGGAAGTTTGGGGCACATTTGAGACCCAAGTGTTCAAAGGAGTCACCAGCAGCACCCAGAAACACACAGGCACTTCCCTCCTCTGACTTTCACAGCATTTAACTGCTTCTGAGTCTTGAAAGCAGTTTCTATGGCATCAGTACAAACTGATTTACAGAGCTAGTGAAATGCTTAATTCCAGTTGGCATCGTGATGAGGGAGGAATGTAACCTCTTCAAATGCCTTTCTTGGTCCTCACCTTCAGGTTGGTGAGGCTGAATATCTTGTTCATCTTTCCCAGCATGGTAAGATGGCTTCTCTAAATCACACAAGACTTGTCCTGTCTTTGCAACATTAACCTTGAGAGTATAGTACAGTTTCTCCTTCTTTTTTACTTCTTTTTCTTCAGTCATGAAGTCCACATTATGCTTCTTTAACTTGCTGATGTGATCTAACCTTCTGTTATGAAATTCTGTGTGATACCAGACAGAGAGGAGCTACAGAAATTTGGTTAGATGCTTCTGGTCCTGCCAGTGAAGTTTCAGCTGGAGGACAGCATTGTTTTAGAGCTGAGGCTGTACAGTGGGTATAAAGCAGAAATTGTGATGGTCTGAGGGGTAGCTCAGGTCTCTGTACACAGCAGCACTATAAGGACACAACAGATTACTTTTTAAGATGAAAGTGCTGAAAACACTGGCACAGGTTGCCCAGAGAGGTGATAGATGCCCCATCCCTGGAAATATAAGGGATTCTGAGCAACCTGATCTAGTAGGAGGTGTCCCTGCTCATTGCAGGGGGTTGGATTAGATGATCTTTAAAGGTCTCTTCCAACCAAAACCATTCTGTGATTCTGTAATTGCTATAGATGTGCAGGCAGATGTGTAAGAGTGGCAGCTCCATTTCATGGACTGAGACAGGGAAATCAGGAGTCTTGCCTAAACTTGTATAGGAAGGGAAAGTGGGAGGGGCCCTCTCTTTGTAGTCCTAGACAGGCTACAGGCGTGAAAGTCTGTGTCTGTGGATGGCCCAAGCAAAACAGCTGAATTTTCTGGCCTAGCTCCTCATATGTTTTTTTGTCCTCCTCTTTATTTATACAAAGCTGCATGTATTAGGCAGAGACCCTTCCCTCCAAGACCTCTGTAACTTTACAGGTCAATCTTCCAGAAGTGCTTTTTCCATCATGATTTTTGAGTAACTTGTCATTCTAAAAAAATTTCTAATGCTATGTTCTTAATATCTTCTATCTTGATAGGAGGCAAAACTGGGCAGGAACAGGACTAACAGCTTTTGTAATTACTTGCCCCTACAGAGTCATTAGTCGAGCCCAAGGACTGAAGCTGGTGGTGGAGACACTCATGTCGTCCTTGAAACCCATTGGGAACATTGTGGTCATCTGCTGTGCCTTTTTCATAATCTTTGGGATCTTGGGAGTTCAGGTGAGTCTTCTCTAAGCCTCAGCACTTAACCTGAAAGCATAACAAGCCCCAAATTACCCCAGGTCAGGGTATCTGTACGCATGGCACAGTGTAAGGATTTCTGAACTCGAACGGATGTCAGCTTGGATGGGGCGTCCATGCTCACTGCAGGGAGTTGGACTAGGTGACCTATAAAGGTCCCTTTCAATCCAGCCCCTTCCATAATTCTATGAATTCCCCTCCACTTTTTTCTAGTTACAAACTGATAGGGAAATAGAAACTCAAAGCTAAAATCATTGGCTTGTAAACTCCAGGGAGACCTTGAACTGGAGATTCATTCAGATTCTGAGAGTTTGTGTGACTGAAAGCTTGCAGAAACAAAGATTTCTAAGTCTGTTTCCTGCCAGCTCTGCTGGCAATATTCTCAGTCCCAGGAGCACAGGAACCCAGGGGAAAAGTGGCAGTTTCCAATGCAATTGGTTTCTCATTACCTTGGAAGAAGAGATTGTTTCATATAAATATTCTAACATAACATTTACTTCTTTCTGAAGTTTATCTGATCTGTCACAGCCATCTTTTGGAAAGCAGCTCTATTTGGCTTTGTTTTGGAAAGGTGTCTTATATAATATTTTACACTAGCATACTGCTTAAATAATAAATACAGCATTGAAAATAAACAGGGAAGAAAATAATGCCATCCATAACCACCTCAGCAGCTAGATTGGTTTAGCATTACAGCATAACAGCATCCATCCATTATGTTAAACAGATTCATAGAACTAAGCATATCCCATAAAACAATCTAACACTCAGACATGAGAAAATTTATGCCAGACAACAAAACTTGCAGTATCCTCTTTGAATTTCATCCCTGCTAATTGTGATGCTTTCCCTGGTGACTTGCAGCTTTATGTTAAATTGTCATGACTATTGATGTGATTCAGTGGTAGATACAAGCAAGATTCATCCTGTATTCAGGATGCAAAATTCTCAGTTAATATTTATGTCTAATTAGGTGTAAGATGAGGCCAGGGCTATTTTCTATAAAAAGATGATCTCTCAAAGTTAAGTTAGTTTTTCCATTTAAATATAAGCTGGGGATCAGACTAGAGGTTTTTAATGCTATTAAAATCCAGACATCGAAGTTTCTAACAGCATGTCCTCTTAGCAAAACTGTTTTGGTTGTAGAGCTGCCTGTGTGTGAATAGTCATTAATAAGACAGAAGAAATAGGTGGATAAAGCAAGTGCAGTAGGAAACACTGGGTGTTTTCCTTTCAGAAGTGCCAAACTGTGAAGTAGTGACAGGGATCAATGTTTTTGCAAATTCGATTTTGCATTTCCAAACCCTGTCAGGAGCACTGTTACTGCTCCCACCTGAGTGGCATTACAGTCCAGCTCCTGGAGAAGTTATATTTACAGACAATATACTAAAACTAGTTATTTACCTTCCTGCGTAATTAAAATTTTTCTCTGTGGAGGCTGTGTCTCCCCAGTCTGCCTTACCACGGACAGTGTTTCTCCATGGAAAGAACAGGGAATACTTCTTGCATCCAAAAATTCTATGATTGCGTTGAGCAGTGATTAATTTTGCATGCCTAGAGACCATCTTCCTGCTGTTGATTTCTGAAGGAAATCAATGGAGTAGTGTGTGGATTTATCTTGTTCACTATTATTTCTACTGTTATTTGTCTAGAGCAATGGATCAAACCCCATCAGTGTCTCTTCTCGGTATACCCAGGTGGTGTTTTAAGGAGCCTGGAGTGCAGGTTGCCATTTCCCCCTGCTTCCCAACAGTAATGTCAATAGCTTCTGTCAGCAAATAAAAGTAGATTTGTTGGCTGTCTCCTGGGATTTGATACTGATACCATCCATCCTGCTAGCATCAATCACCCTGTCTGAAGCAGTAATCAACCCCTGCCACTTTCTGTTCCATGCATGGGAAGCACCAGGTCTAGAATTAAGCATGTGGATGTTCCTGGTCCTCATGCAGGTATAAATCAGGAGCTGACTCTCCAGGAACTGCATCTACGCAGGCTTAAACCAAAGGAAATAAGCTCAGAATCAGGTACCCAGCACCGGCTGGGCTTGGCTCCTTAAGCTGTGCACAGGGAATAATTTCAGTGACCCTGCAAACTGCAGGGCTTTATGACAGCTGGGCCACAGCACCCAGGATCAGAGAGCAGAGCGGGACTGACAGCAGTCTTGATTCAACACAAATGACACCCCCCAAGGGGTTCGTCTCCCATGTGAAGTGTCCCCTTGTGACCTCTATGAGCAGAGATTAGTCCACCACTGGCTGGGCCTCTTCGTGGCCACCTTTTCTCTGCTGCCAGAGGGCCCCTGTTACACTTCATTTGTTGTTAACTGGGCTGAGAGTCACCAGAGTTGTTCCACGTGTGATAAGAAGCCATTAGCTGGTCTGGGCTATTGGTTGGGGCTACACTTGAGCTAACAACTCTGGAGCAAAGGCCTTTAGGCAAGTCTCAGATCACTGAACCAGACAGCTTAATGCATGAGGTGGGTGTCCTAAATGATGTGAAATCATGCATTTGCTCATCAGGTGTGTATTACACAGGCTGCTCACTCTGAATAACCTGTATGAATGAGGTCAGTTACTCAACAGCTCTGGTTGGTGTGGGCTGTGCAAAGAACCCCGGAGAAATGCCCATCACCTGCATAGAAATCCTGTGGACTGAACCCTGACACTTCCTCTCTTCTTTGCATGTTTTGCAGCTTTTCAAAGGCAAGTTTTTCGTCTGCCAAGGGGAGGACACCAGAAACATCACAAATAAATCGGATTGTACAGAAGCAAGCTACAAATGGGTCCGGCACAAGTATAATTTTGATAATCTCGGCCAGGTATTAATAGAATGGTAATCTGCTTCTTTGCTCCTTTACCTCCTTGACTTAAAACCTGTGGCTTATTATCCCATGGGATTTTCTTCCAGGGCACTGCCAGCCACAGTAAATATTCAGTTCACATACACAGCATTCTGTCTCTGTAAATCCCAAAAGCAGTGTTTCCAGGCAAGCATACACTTCTTTTTGGAACAGAACAAGCACATGTGGCTTCATGGAGCACTTAATTGCTTCACTGCTACATAACAAACCAAATATATCTTGCAGAAAGGCTTGTCTAATAGAGCTAGACATTTTCAGCCATCTCTGCAACGCAGACTTTTTTTAGCAGTGCAGTAAGAACTAATTAGTTGGGAGCAGTAGAGACCTGGAGAGTGGAAATGAAGCCTCTTTTGTCTTCAGCACTGTGATTTCCGAATTACTGTTCATTGCTGAACCAGGCATTGGCATTGATGGGTTTTGCTGCCAAGACAAATCTTGGTCATCAAGGTGTCCCATTATCAGGCAGGAAGGAGCAAAGAGGAGTAAGATGTAACAAGTAAAAGAGGTTTAGTGCAACCGTTCCTAACTTTTTTCCCATGCATTTCTAGGCCCTGATGTCTCTCTTTGTCCTGGCCTCCAAGGACGGGTGGGTGGATATCATGTACGATGGCTTGGATGCTGTGGGAGTCGACCAGCAGGTACAGGCTGCAGCAGACCTGTTAACAAATGGCTTGTCAAAGGTCACATATTTTTAGCTCTTGTTTTGCAAAGTACTGTGGGCTTCCGCAGTCATATGGGGTTATGGGATTAGGATCCAGAGTGGCATTTAATCCAAGTGGTGAGATGTGATGAGTTCAGTAAAAGGTCTGGATTTGTACTCAACACTTTCCCTACAGATTTTGCAACAGACTTGTATAACTTATATATATATAGGAGAAGTGCACCTATCAAAGGACAGTTTGACTTTTTAAGCAGTTCGCTCATTTCAGGAGAAAATAAGTGCTTTGTGTAGGTAGAGGTTTGCAATGAGGGACTTACAGTAGCTGAAAAGGATGCTGCTGTCCTTTTTGCAGAAGAGAGGTGGTGCTTCTGTCCTCAACACACATTTTAGGAACATTCAGTTAAATGTGTCAGAAAGCTCTAATTTTCAGGAAGCACAAAGCAGCCTGAGCTGCTTGAAAGGGCTGTGAGTTCTGTGGATGGCACAGCTGTATCAATTTGTTCCCATTCTTCTTTTTGAAGTTCAGTTGAAATTTGCCTTCCTCCACTTTGCAGCCAGTCATGAACTACAATCCATGGATGCTCCTCTACTTCATTTCCTTCTTGCTGATTGTGGCCTTCTTTGTCCTCAACATGTTTGTGGGGGTGGTGGTGGAGAATTTCCACAAGTGTCGGCAGCACCAGGAGGAGGAAGAAGCCAAGAGGCGGGAGGAGAAGAGGCTCCGCCGGCTGGAGAAAAAGAGAAGGAGTAAGGAGAAACAGATGGCTGGTCGGTAGTCTTTCCACATCTTTCTGAGTCCTGCTTGACCTTCCACATAATCCCCTCCTCCCTCCCCGCCCTGCCTCACGTCTGGTGATAATTCTTCTCCCCAAAGCATGTCCAGCTATAAAATTTGCATGAAGGAAATATTGTCAATTTAGGCTGAACAAGGAGCCAAGGAAGCCTTTTTAATGGCTGCATGATTTGCAATGACCTTTCCATCAGGGGTTATTTAAATTAAAAAACAGTAATAATCAGGCCTGGAACTTCTTGGATAGCAGAGCTCAGTTTTACACAAATAGTGACAACTGCAAAGATCAGTAGTGCTGGATGGCGTCATAAATCTCAGTCATGAGCACTGCTGCTGATAACTGGATTCACTATTTGGTTTATTACAGACTTGTAATGCCACAGTGATGTTACCTGTCCCATTTATCAAGGAGGTTTATTTATTGGCACAGTAGCACCACTGCTACTCAAGAATGTAATAAAATAATGGAGCCATCTCATTCTAGTAATGCTTTAAAACTCCATAGAGAAACATATCAATGCATTTGCTTGAGAAATACAGATTAGAAAGAAAAAAAAAAACAACCAGACAAGGAGAGTAACTAACTAGAAAAATAGTGCTGGTGCAAATTGAACCCAGCTCCCAACTAGATGTGCAAGCGTGCAGCCTTGCCTAGAGGAGGGTCTACAGGTGAAACAAGGAAAGACCCCACTCTGCCAGAAATCTCCAACCTGACATTTGCTCTTAGTCTCTTTTAATTTTAATGTAGTTGAATAATTCAGAAATAAGTTAGCCAGAGGCCACAGGTTGGAGGTGCTCTCTCTTCTAACTGAACTTTCTCCATTGCCCTTCCTGTCCATGGCCTCACACTTTCTCTCCCTGGTAAGTCCGCCTCCTGCTCTCTCCCTGTCCCCTTTCACTTCTCCGTCTTTGACAGACTTCAGAACTGTTTAAGAGGCTAACTGATTAGGTGCTTGTTCCCAAAGCTGGTGATATTAAGTCTGTTTTATTAATAGCTGTTTAATAGCTACTATTTTTTAATAGGTGTTTAATAGCTGTTACAGGCTTAATCACGGAACCACATTACCACAGTGCTGCCTCAGCCTCTCTCAGTTCAGCATTTACCCAACCATTTCCTTGGTCACATCTTCCAGTCCCATGAGCTTCACAGGTTTTGTAACCGATACGATATGTCACACCAGCCCCTGGCCATCAAACTTGGGCTTATGCCAAGAGCCTGGTTCCCTCACTGGCCAGTGTAAAGTTAGGAGGCTTCTCTCAAGAGCACTGGACGACACATTACACTGTTCTCAATTAAGTGGGATACAGATGGAAAAAGAGTTTTTTGTTGCAGGTTTTTTTGGTTTTCCTTTTCCCCCTCAAGAAAATGTCTAGAATGCTCCTTTGCTTAGTTCAAGTTCCCAAGCACAGTTTCAGGCTGATGAGTTAGAAAAGGATTTTAAAGGCTGGATAGAATTACCGCTATTTAAAGTTGCAGTTTTGGAATGCCGATCTCTGTAGAAGAAAAAGAGATGTTTAGGTATTATTAATTACTTTATTTATAATGCTAGAGGAACTAGATAAAGAAAAGATGTATATCTGGGCAATTTCCCAGAGGGAAGGAATCACAAACCATCCTTGGAGATACAGTTACTCATTCACTACTATGAAATACCTAATTAAAGAGGCAATAAACAGCTATTTTACTGAGGATCAAATATTGCTGAATATTCAGCTGCCATAAAAAACTTTCAAGAGCAAAGTATGAAGTCGTCCAAATTGCTTCAAAACAGTTTTCCCAATCCATGCTCAGCGAAACATTGGTTTTAATTGACTGTGTCCAGCTTTGCCCTCGGAGGCAACAGATGTCATTGCTTAACTTTGTTCTGCACAGTGAGAACTTGCAGATGAAACCAAGACTAGGGCTGGAATTTTGCCAGCAACTGCATAGGGGTTCCTTTCAGCGGGGCTTCCTGAGTGACCCCAGATGCCCAAACCAGCTTAGGGATGCCAGATAGAGACAGACATTGACATCTGACTGGTGTCACGGTCATTTTTGGTTGTAGACTCTTCCAATGTGTTTATGCAATCAAGTATCTGAAAACTGGGGAAGCGTGTGAGATCTGAGATGTGGGCAAGTGCAGGAGTGGTCACTGTGAGGTATTGCTGTCCCTGCAGGAAGTGTCCCAGATCGTCCTTCACCAGTGTCTTCTTCATCATCGACTGAGGGGGTTCTTGGGGATGTCTTGGGCTTCCACCTGTGCCCATGGGAGAAGCACAAGAGCTCATCCTTTTTCACGTATGCCTGAGCGCACCCTCCACAAGGCACAAGGATCCCACAAGGAAACATTCCTGGTAGAGGCAATGGAGAGCCTGAGAGCCATAGGAACCTCCAAAGGGGCTGGGTAGTCTTGCTGTATGTCCTGCCGGGTGATTAATGCCATTTCGTTCTTTTAGATCTAATGCTGGATGATGTATTAATGGAGAGCTCAGCCAGTACAGTGCAAGGTACTGGGAAGCTGGCACGTCTCGTCCCCCGGAATGGCAGTGCTGTGTCACTAACGGTTGGCCACCGCGGCTGAGGCATCCCACTAAACCATGTGTGTGGTGCAAAGCTCGTTTGCTTCCTTCATGGCACACGCATCTCATCCTGAGCTGCAGGTCTGCAGACCTGCCTCAGCACTGACACTTGCAAACCCTTAATTTACTCCTTGATCATCTTATGTTATTCAGTATTTTTTTTTCCTCTGGTTTTCATTAAGACACTGTCAGACTTTTCATGGCTTTTTTTTTTTTTTTGGTTCTTTTAGCTTTTTCTTTCTGAAGATAGTAATGACTGGACTGTGAAATGGGTCCTCTACTGTTGAGTTTAGCTTTCCAACCACCAGCTTAGGAGTCTGAATAATTTGCAGGTGTGTGTCTTTGGAAAGCTTAGGGAGGATATTTCATTATTTCTTCAGCCCTTGCTTATTGCTCCACAAACACTGTGCTCTAGGGAGTATTTTTTTTCAGCGGGGTAAAATTCAGTACAGGGCAGAGTCTCAGTGCTTCAACAGGGAGCTAACCTCACACCAGCCCCCACTGTGGACATGGGATTTAGTCATTGTGCTGCCCAGTGTGTAAATTCTGTGCGTTGATTAAGAGTTGCTCAATCCATGAAGCATCTTGTAAATTAAAAGAAATAAAGATACCACCTCAAAGCCTTTCCAGGTCCTGGTGGAGATGGACCTGCTGGACTCAACACTAAAGAGGTCTGAGCTGTCCCCTTTGACTCACAGCTCGCTCACACTTCCCTTTCCCAGCCCCGTTTCTCAGGCTGATGCTCAGGGCTGCAAATCCATCCCTTGCTCTTTTTATTTTTAGGAGAAGCTTTGATCTGGCAAGCATTTTGTTTAATTCATAACTTAAGAATATTAGCCTGAATATTTAAAGAGGCACCAACATAGAAACAAATACAGCTGTAATTCTTGACAAAAATAATACACTACAAAAATTGTGCCATTAAAACTCTCACCTGTGCACAGGGTCCCACTGCTTGAGATGGGAGCAGGGCATCTCAAGCCTGCTCAATCTCTCTTAGATTGCAGGTAGCTTTGATTAAATAAAAATTGGCTTTCACTGCAGAGATAACTCAAGGAGACAGAGGTTATACCTTGTATTTCTAAGGCCTTGTTGGAAGTTATCACAACATGCTTTAATAAATCCTGAATCTCCTTCCCATTGCCATTCCTGATATTTATATTTCTTTCCTGTCTTTCTTGCTATTCTTGCTGGGCCTTCTGGTCTCTTCTGTGAAATGTGGGCAGCGCAAGGGAGGGGCTCTCACTGGGTTTGGGGACCTGCTTATTTTTTCTTATTTTTGGTTGATTGTGACTCCTCTCCTGGTCCTACAGAGTTGTGTCAAGACTGTCTTATTTTATGTTATTTTTAAGGCACTGAATTAATTCCAAACCCCTCCATTATCCCGTGCAGGCTTGGAAAGCCTCTTAGCGTTTGCCCTTAAAACATGTACAATTGTCAGGTCTGTGCTGTGTTTTCTTTTGCTGTCTTTTCTTTGGATCCAGTGGTAGTGAATGTGCCATGCTGCTCTTCAGGCACCAACACGAGGAAAGAGAAAGGTTTTATTTCTGAACCTGACTGTTGGGAATTTAGGGAATCAGTCCCCAGGTGCAGTAGATGAACCTCCTGTGGTTCAATGAGGAATCTGGAGTTGTGACCAAAAGCTTGCCCACATCTCTGCACTTTCAGAGGGCTTCTTTTCTCTTTCTGTGAAGACAAGATGATATTGTGTGTGTGCGTGTGTGTGTGTGTTCACGCTGCTGCCTGGTGCTTAGTGAGATATTTTATAATTTTTTTTTCCTTTTTTTTTTTCTCCAAGTCTACTTTCTATCACAACTGGAATCTTTGCAGTGAAAATAATTTATCCTTTTCCATTTCACTTTTTTTTTTAATAAATCCATTTAGTACAATAAAAGCCAAGTAAAACTCTGTGTTTAAATAAAACAAGTTCCTTCAGTGCAAACTAGTTTTTAACCTAATAATATTCTTGATACATTTTGTAAATCCAGCTGCGTCATGGGCTCATTGGTCACTGGTTTGCTGCTGTCCTCCAGATACTCAAACCTACAAAGAAGTTAATTTCCTTATTATAGGAGAAGGAAGAAGCTGAAGGAGACAGTAATGGAATTGTCCCACTCTTGTGAATTCCAATTTCCCGTGCCCACACACCTCCGGCTCGAAGTCACCTCAGGGAAAGTGGCAATTTCTCTCTTGACAGGGCTATATTCAGAGGCAAATGCTCCTTGGAGATATTTTGGAGCTGCATGCCCAGCATCATCCCGCCCCCCCCCAAAAATGCAGTTAATGGGAAGAAAGTCAGCCCAGTCCCACTCCCTGCTGTGCTGGCAGAGATCAGCTGAGCCCTGGGAGACTCTGGGAGTGGCATTGCCCAGCAAAAACAGGGGTGCCCCAGTGCTGCTCTGCTGTGCACTGGTGTTGTTTCACAGGTGACATCCCACAACCATCAGACAAATGCAGTACAGGGTTTAGTGCCTCAAACCCAGTCTGGGATCACTGAACCCCAAGGGCACCTGGCCTGGGAAAAGTTGGACAGGGATTAAGAATGGGAAATGTTTATCCTGCAAGGAAAGGTTAGACAGGGATTAAGAATTGGAAATGTTTATCCTGCAACAGCAATGCTCATTTCCTTTCCAACCAAACAGGAGAGGACGGTGGTGAGTTCCCAGACCATGTCAAGGGGATCAATTATAATCCTACAGCTTGATTCCAAGAGTTGAGTACTCAAGCTTGGGATACAACCTGATTTGAGAGCCAATAGAAATGATGAGCTAAAGGCAAGTGCACCCCAGTCCAGGCACTGCTCCCCTTGGACCACTGTCACCCAGGATGAAGGGGCAGGTGGCACTTGCTCAAACCACCTCTCAGCTGGCTGCAACATCCCCTTCCTCCCTGGGTTAGGAGGAGATCTCTCAGGATCCACTGTCTGAGCCAAGTGTATCCTGTGTAATGATCTCCAGATTTGACCCACTTCTCCCTCTGTCTTGGCCCCCAGCCCTGGTGAAGCAGCTTGGTTTACACCCTATTTACCAGCCTGATGTCTCATAGTGGGCTTTTGCTGTATTTCCTCATCTTTTCTCATTCTGCCAGTTCCTCTTTGTTAGTTTGTTCTCCTCCTTTCTTTAACGCCATATGTGCCTGGAAGCCACATTAACATTTCCAGTAATAACCAAAACTAACCCAGAGCTCTTGTTGTTCTTGATACAGTGTATTGTAACGGTACAGTAATGTGGTGTTGTGTTAGTTGTGAAGTTCACCACCTGGAGTTTAACAGATGTCTGTATTTCCCAAGATGTTGGTATTGTTAAGCTCTTTATTGCAATAATTACAAATGGCACTGTGTCATAGGAGGCATGGGCTTTGCACAGGGGGAATTATACCAGATCTATCCCCAAATTCTCTGTAGAACTCTGCAGGGTTGAGTTAAAGAAATGGTATTTTCACAATGGTAAAAACTGGTTTACCTGTTCAGAAAGTTCCCTGCCCACCTAGACACAGTGGGGATTTATCCCTAGCCCTCAGGCAGCATGTTAGCCTGTGTGTGGGAGCATCCGTATGGCACCAAGATGCATGGCTGGCATGGGGACACTGGGTAGTGAGTGGTGACATGATTTGTAAGCATGGGTTGCCAAATCCCCTCTTAAAAAAGCTAACAGAGAAGATGGAACATTTATCACTGGGAATTTTCAAAGGCTGCAAAGGCATCTGTGAGACCAGCATCCAGAGAGGGTTGGCTGTGGAAAGTGGGTACCAGGAAAGGTGAACAGGAGATTTGGGAGAGGGTGTGCAGAGGGGAAAAGCCTTTGCAGATATCTGAGCAATTAGCAACCCTGCTTATAAGGTCATGTGCTGGCTAATCCAGGTGCAGGAGCCCTGCACAGAGAACATTTACAACCTCTCTCTAAATCCTCTCTCTGTTCTAACAGCATTGGTGTTATTCTGTAGGATTTGGAATTACCTGTCAGTCAGTCAGAGAAAAAAATTGAATTTCAGTGTCATTATTCATAAGTAAATCCATTGCAGGAAAAGGTAGAAACATTGACATTTTTCTTTTTGAATGTGAATTATGCATAAATGTAGAAGAACTAAGTGATCCAATTATGATGGTGTTTCTTTCCGAGATGATAAGTTGGTTCATAAAAATAGGTCCTATTCCTAACCTAATTGTATTTGAACATTTTAGTTAATTTGCTACTCATAATTTAGCATAATGTGATCGAGATATCTTGACTTTATGGAGATTTATGCAGATTCTGAGATACCTGACAAAGTCTTATGAGTGAGTCAGCAACTACTAGTCTGCTTTTTTTCATAGACACTCAATAGATTCAGCATGAAAATTAATTTTATAGACCTATTCATCAATACTGTGCTTTAGCACTCAGGTGCAGATCACCTAAAGACCACTGGAGATCAGAAAGTGAATATTAATACTGCCTTTCATTTGATGACACTGAAACAGAATTTTGGGCCTTCCAAACCCCTACAGAATAAAACTGCTGAGTGTTTTTTCCCTTTGGTCCCTGGGCTGGAAGGGAAAGATCTGTCTCTACGGAAAAAAACAAAACTGATTTTTCAGGATCTTGCTATGGAGCACGGAGCACATGAAACCATGAAATCTGTGGATTTGATTGCAATGTCATTGGCTATTGACAAAGTGAGCTCTATTTCCAGGCAAAATATAATCTTCTAAAATTAGTTTTCCCCTAGGGCAACCCAGACCTGTGCTTTCTGGCATCATTCTTGCCCAAGTTTTTTTCTTGGACTAATGTGTCAAACTGTACATTTGCTCTGGAGCACTAAATATCAACCATGCAATTCTTACAGCTCAATAATTTTCATAACCAGTTGATCATCTAATTATGAGGGTAATATTATACTGTGACATTTTCAAGACAGCCCTTTCCACTTCAATCTGCATTATAATGCCTCCTTGAAAATTGTACTGAATTACATACTCAGCCTTGGCATTTCCTCATTAGGTATTAGGTGAGTAAATTAGTTCATCTCTAGGAACATTTGGGGTCTAAAGTCCATGTGTCATCCCTGAGGCAGCTGAACATGGGACTGAGTTGGACAGTGAAATCTGCATTTTGGTAATCTTGTCTAAATGGAGGATCATTATTTTCTGATCACTAAGTCTCGTTGATCAGTTTTCCTTGGTATTTTTATGTACCATTTTTCTGACAGCCAAGGTGTTGAATTCTGTTGTCTCTACAGTTTATTGCAAAGAACATAATATCTTTGCACTCTTTCTCTTTCAAAGACCACCACAAACTCAATGGCCTGTGTTTTTAGGCAATTGTTAGTAAAATCCGTCCCCAGCATCTGACTGTTAATTGGGGTTTCAGATGCTTTGGGGACTTTTAAGATCAGTAAAAACAAGAATTGTTGTTTTAATTTAAATTTAACTTAAATTTCCCTACAGAGAAAAAGTATTTTTAGCAGCACACTAGTCCCAGCTCACCTCATCTTTGATGCCACAAGGCTGAGTATAGAGCATGTCCCACTGAAGATATTTAATGGATGTAAGATGATGGGAGCCCTCCTGTGTATTAAAAATGGCAACATGCCAGCAAGGAAAAAAGCAAATAAAAAAGACAATATGTTGCTGTGATTGGTCTAGAATTTATCATCTGTGGAGTTGGAGAGTGAGGGTGCACTGATTTGAGAAAGACACAGAGAAATCCCTTGATTTGCCTCTCACTCTCCTCCCCGCTGCAGAAGCTCAGTGTAAGCCCTACTACTCGGATTACTCGCGCTTCCGCCTCCTGATTCACCAGATGTGCACCAGCCACTACTTGGATCTGTTCATCACTGGCGTCATCGGCCTCAATGTCATCACCATGGCCATGGAGCACTACCAGCAGCCAAAGGTACTGGGACAGCTGTGAGCAGACAGCAGGGGGGTCATGCAGAGCTGTGCTGAGATGTGCTGTTGGGCAGGGTTAAGGCCAGGTTAGCTGTCAGATATCCACCTTTGCCAGTGGAGTTCAGCCATCCTACAACTGGCTCCCAGCTCAATCCAGGGCTTTGGGTACATGGATCCCATTGCACCTCCCCCTTCTAGTTAATTGCAAATTAGCTGCTTTGAAAATGAGACTGGGAGTGGGTTTGCTTGCTTCTCTAGATTTGAGCATTATTGATATCTTCCATTTTACTTAGGTTTCACATCTACCCTTTCCACCCACACCCCCACACCCCCCC
>VXAX01005624.1:234242-280853 GCA_013399835.1 Leptocoma aspasia | reverse complement strand
AAAAAAAAAAAGGAGAAAAAGGAAAAAGAATAGAAGATTTTGGGAAATTGAGTTTTTTGCAAAGTTTCGTCTAAATCTCCAGTGTCCCATGGGACCTAGTTTTCACAGGAATTGGATTCCATGCTGGTCTTTAAAATGCATTTTAGTATGTTAGTTTGCGCAAGTTCCTTGGCCTTTGTCATACTGTGAAAATAAAAACAGCCTGACCTGGGATGTCAAGTCTTCTGTGCATAAGAATGAAATGGAAATAGCTGCCTTTGCCACATAACTTGTACTTACTTTTATTAGCGACTTTCAGAATGAATACATATAAGACACAATAGGAGGAAATATTCTTTAAAATTAGACAGGATGTGAATACTTAATATAAAAATACCCCAAACAACTAAAACATGCAAATGACAGGGGCAGGGGGAAATATTCTCCAGTCTATCATAAGTCAAAAGTGAAAGGGAGCAAGCCAAATTATTTTTTCTGTCCAGGTCACCTTTAAATACTCTGGAAGGCTCATTGCATGGTTCAGTCATTTGATGATGAAAAAGGTTATTGGCAAAGGAACCTGGGATAGAGTCATTCTAGAGCATGTGTCTTACCACAGTTGCTTTGTAGCTACATTTTCTCTTGCATTATAGAAATGTTGGGCAGGCTTTTGTTTTCCACTTTCTTTAGAAAAATAACATTTTGTCTCTAAGCCTCTGGTATGCAGCATCTGGTTAGTAAGTCAAAGCTTGGGTTGTGCTGGGATGACAGCAGGGTCAGAGTCATACACATGCTTCAGTCCTGCTGAATTGGGGCATGGAAATCCCTCTGATCTCTGATCTGGATGATGGATGGCTGGGAAGATATTTGAAGGCTAAATGTACCAAAGATATTTATATCCAAACTAGTGATTTCTTGGTGCTGAAAGGGGTTGGTTTTGGGATATAACAGAATGCCCTGGGGATGAGACCCCAGATGGAGATGCTGCAGCTCCTGGGGAGGAAGGAATGCTGCATTGTGCAGAGAGGTGGTTTGAGTAAAGAGCTGCTGGGCAAAATCTGCTTCTGCCAGCTAAATGTGCTCATTTGCTGCAGAGCCCAAGTGCCCTGCAGTATGGCAGGGAGGCTTGCTCAGAGCCAGGGCTTCCTTCAGCAGCTGGGCTTGTGCTTCTTGGTCAGATGAGGTGATTTTTGTCCGTAGGTGCTTGAAGCTAAACTGTAGCACAAAGGCAGATTATATGACTTAAACTCCTTCTGCTATGATTTCTCCCACTCAGGGATCAGTAAATGTTGGGTTTGGTCTGTGGGCACATCTCCCCTGTTCCCTAACACTGCCTTGGACATCGTTATTACCATCTTATTTGCCAGCAGGGAGAAATTCAATGCACATTACTTAAGAGGCCATGAAGGATGCTGCTATTACAGTGGTCCTTCATGAGCAAGGCTTTTGGGGATGAAGTCACTTCTGATGTAGCTTAATGCCTGACTGTGCAAGAGTTGTCCCAGCCAGGATGCACTTGGATTAAAGACCAGACTGATTTCTGCAGAGGGAAGGGGGGCAGAGGAAAATGCAAGGCACTTGCTCCTTCTGGCATGTCATCCCTCTGTCACGCTCCTTGCCAAAAGCTCAAGGTGAGGAGTAATGGCAGGCTGTCACCAAGGAGCCATTTGGCCAGCACTTGCACAAATGAACAAGTGGGATGAAATTCAGCTCTCTGACAAAAGCACAAGAGGTCTTGTGCAGCTAAGACCAGCAAATGCAGCAGCTCTTTCTGTGCACCCAGTGATCCCAGCTGGGGCTGTGCTGCTGCTAGGGGGGTGAGTTGTGCCTTGGGCCTGTGTCAGCCCCTCCTGGGATTTTATCACCAGGCAGCAAGTGCACTCCGTGAATCCCTGGGACTTTTCCTTGGGACATTTTTCATCCGAGAGCACCCATGTTTGAAGACTTTTAACTGTAATGGGTAAGTGATGACACAGGAGTCTGGTTTGGAGGCAGCAAAGCCCCTCTGCAGAGCTAACATCTAACCCCAGTCCTGTGTCCGCATCCCAGGTTCTTGACGAAGCCCTGAAGATTTGCAATTACATCTTCACCGTTATCTTTGTCCTGGAATCTGTTTTCAAGCTTATTGCCTTTGGGTTTCGCCGCTTCTTCCAAGACAGGTAACAAAAGATCCATTGTGACCACGGGATCAGCAGCAGGCTCTGCAGAGAGCTGCCCACATTCCATGTCCTGAATTCCCATGCTCTGGCCCATGCTGTGAGTCTGATATGTTTGAAGGCTTTTTGGTGTGACTGGTTGAAGGCTGGATAGGTGGAGACATGTGTTGTAAGCTGGAGGATGGATTGTGCAGGCCAAGGACTGGGATTGCACCATTTTGGCCCTTGGGAGCAGATGAAGCAGGGACAGATCTCCACCAAGCAGCCAGTTCTCTTCTCATGCCAGTTGCATGTCCATATAATCAAGTGAACCTGCTGAAGTGACAAAATTAATGTCAAGAGAAAGAATCTATCCCTGAGTAAACATGAAAGAAAGAAGGGACCTCTTTTTTATACAGATGAGGAACAATGGGTGACATTGTGTCTTTCTCTACATTTTGCTCTCTTACTTCACAAACACAAATTTTATGTCCTCGGTGGATCTTTCTCCCATTTTTGCCTTCTTCAATGTTAACACCAAAACCAGGGCACTAAGCAGGCCTTCACATGAGCCCTTCAGCATTCAGGGGATGGTTCCATCCCTGTCCCCATATTTTGTGTGTCTGTGCTGGAATTACCCCTCTCTCCAGCCTGGCACAAATCCTTGGGGTCTTTCCTTCACCCAACACAACTTTTTTCCAAGGACTGGACATGGGGTCTTGTTATCTCCGGGGCAAATCTCACACTGAGGTCCACAAGTGTCATGTCTAGAAGTGGCTAGACAGACAACACAGTGCCTCTCCTGAGGTTTGGAGTCTCTGGGTAGAAAACTGCCCAGCTTTTGTTCCTCTTTCCCCTCAGTCAAGGATATCTTTGGAATTGGCTAGTTTTCTAATGAGATGCATTAGTTATAATGATTTCATAACATCACTGCTTTTGTATAATACCCTCAGAAAAGTACTGCAGATTCATTTGAGTGCTCAAACCATTGAAATGACTGGAATTCATGTGAAACAAGCTGCCTGCTATTGCCAGCTTCTTAGTAGATGTTAAACTTCATTTTTTGTTGTCTCCAGATGGAACCAATTAGATCTGGCAATTGTGCTGCTGTCTATCATGGGCATCACTTTGGAAGAGATCGAGGTGAATGCTTCACTACCAATTAACCCCACGATTATCCGGATCATGAGGGTTCTCAGGATTGCTCGAGGTGAGAGGGATAAAGCAGAGTTGACTTGTGTTTGAGGTACATGGTTGGCACCAGGCGAGAGTTAAGCACTGGGAAACAGTCCTGGGGCACATCCCCATCATGATGTGCATAGTTCTGGCATCAACAGGCTGTAAACAAATGAAAGAACAATGGGGGGAAATACTTGCAAGGAGACAAAAAGCTGAGCCAACTGACCATGTGTTTCTGCTTTAAGGGAACTTGAAGGCTGAGAGCTTAGAAATTAAGGAGAAGTAGCTGTGGCAGTAACTCCCAGAGATGTACTTGGGAAAATTACTCCAGTCAAATCAAAGTCATCTCTAACAGGGATTAGAGAACACAAGCTCAAGTACATTGGCTTTAAAAGATGAGCATCTAATAAATGTAAATTCCCATGAAGCTTTACATCACACCACTTGGTGACAAAGCCTGCCTTGTCACACTGTATCCATCTGTCCCCTCAGACATGTTCCCAAGTCAGGGAGCCAACTTCTTCAGGGATTGAAGAGGTTGATTTTTCAAGACAGAGAGGTGTCAGGGCCAAGTGATGAAGATGTAAAATGTAAGTGCTCAGGCCCTTAATGAAGTGCTTTCAGGCCCTTGTGAAGGGTATTGTGCTCTGAGGAATAATTGTTTTGATTACAGCCCTCATCTAAGCAGAGAAGGAGCTGGAGGAGAAATTAGATGCTGCTGTGTCTCAAGAGGGGGGAAAAGTGGGTTTTCTGTGCATTGGATCCCTTTCAGAATTAAAAATACATGCAGCTTCCAATTTGAAATGCAACCTTCTGGAAGAGATATGTAAATCATTCCTCAGTGAATCATGTATGAAAGTGGGTAGCCTATGGAAGTGGGAAGCCTATGGAAGTAGCCCCAGGGCTGGGAAAGGAGCTGCTCATGATAACTGGAGGAAGGAGATGAGTCCAACACAGATAAAGTGGGGAAGGAAGAGTCAGGCAGAGTGATAATGCTTTCTCCAAGTCTCAGAGTAGGTGATGCTGCTATTCATGGGATTTTGATAGTATCTGGGCAACAAGGAGTGATGTAAAAAGGCCAAGGACTGTAGCAGCTATTGGAGAACACTTGACAAGATTTCACATTTCTCTTCTTATAATCTGTGGCTCCTGGGAAAGCAACTGAGTTTGTGCCTCTCTGCTAATGCTGCTCTTACCATACTGCAAATGTGTTTTCCACAGTGCTGAAGTTGCTGAAGATGGCTGTGGGGATGAGGGCCCTCCTGGACACTGTGATGCAAGCGCTGCCACAGGTAACCCACTGCCATATCAAACCAGAGCTCCTCTGGCCCACAGCTCATTTCCTATTGCAGAGGAATGCTAATAATTTTATCTTTGCTGTCATTAGAGAATCACTTTTCCGTCCCGAAGCACTGAGATACAGTCCTCACATTGAGGTCATTTTTGCCCTGAAGCAATTTAAGTTTTGGATTAAAGAATACAGCAAGAAACAGGTCTGGAACAAAAAAAAAATCAATGAATGTTCTTTTTTTGTGTGTTTTTTCCCCCCATTTCTTTTTCTCTTTTCAGGTGGGGAATCTGGGCCTTCTCTTCATGTTGTTGTTTTTCATATTTGCAGCTCTTGGAGTGGAGCTGTTTGGAGACCTCGGTGAGTCTTCCTGTGCCAGTGGGAGGGGTGGGAATGGTGTGGGAGTGAGGGTCTCACAGCTGTGCTTGGTCTCACAGAATGTGATGACACACACCCCTGCGAGGGGCTGGGACGGCATGCCACATTCAGGAACTTTGGGATGGCCTTCCTGACCCTCTTCCGAGTATCCACAGGAGACAACTGGAATGGGATAATGAAGGTAAGTGTTGAGGTTTTGTTGGCAAGTGTATTGCTGTACTAGATATGAAATTTGCCAAATCTTCTCAGTTTTCTTCATTCAGACTGGGATTCATGCTGTAATCTCTTCACGTCCCTCCATCTCTTAATGTCATGGTTTAGTTGATAAGTTGGTGTTAGGTGATAGGTTGGACTTGACAATCTCCAAGGCCTTTTCCAACCTGGTTGATTCTGTGATCATTCCCCTGCTGTTTCCAGGACACGCTGCGTGACTGTGACCAGGAGTCCACCTGTTACAACACCGTCATTTCCCCCATCTACTTCGTCTCCTTTGTGCTGACAGCCCAGTTTGTCCTGGTGAATGTGGTGATCGCGGTGCTCATGAAGCACTTGGAGGAGAGCAACAAGGAGGCAAAGGAGGAGGCAGAGCTTGAAGCAGAACTGGAGATGGAAATGAAGACCATCAGTCCTGGCCAGCACAGCCCCTCAGACATCTTTGCGTGGACAGGCACCACCAGTGGAGAGAGGCCCGAGACCCCCCGCGGTTTTTCCAATCCCGTGCAAATCAAGATGGATTCTCAGCTCTCACTAGCTTATCATATGGTGAGAATCTCTGCTGGAGGGTGAGGAGGGCTTGACCTGCATTTTTGCTGGGGGAAGACTTGCACGAGTTGGTAGTGAAAGAGGTGTGTGCCAGATGTTCTGGGCTTGTATTCCCTGCTGTCTGCTGCTGAGTTGTTTGGGAGCCAGTGCTGCAGGGAAGAGACCCCAGGCAGGTCTCCAGACCACCTTGATGCATCTGTTCAGAGGGAGAGAGTTTTGCAATTTACTCTGGAGGTGAGCTTAAGCTACAGAGTTCAGAGCTAGCTCCAAATTTACTCTAATTCAGAGTTTTGACTGGTCCTTTGTGATAGCAAAATCATGAGTGTAATGTGTTTGCTTTTTTAATACGGACCATGAACCACAACATAAAAGAGGAATAAAACTTGGCTATTCTTTCCTTCAGTATTAAATTTGTTTTATGTAACCTCAATTTAAAATCCACCCCCTTAGTCAGGCTTGTAAGAAAAGATTCTTTTAACAACAGCATAATCCAGGGGAGACTCAAACCTGAGCTCACTAGAGCAACTCCCACCAGCAGGAGCATGGTGTAATGTGGAAGCATGCTGTAATGTGGGAGCTGCTACGAGCTGCACCACGTCTCCCTAAAGCACAGCTTTTGGATGACGATTCAGTTTGAAGAATGTAAGGTGAGATGAAGCCCCAGACAAGTTCTTTGGGAGGTCACTGAACTGAAATTACTCAGGAAATACAGTCCAGCCTTTTTTTAGTCTTAGCTGATTGCAAATTGGGTTAAACTCTGTGCAGACCTCATTAACTTTTATTACATCATGATTTCACAACAGCATGTCTTGGCCTTAGCCTGGGGTGGACTAATGCATATCCTAATGCATGAGAAACTCATTTATGATCTTTAGTCCAAGGGTGAAAGAGAGTAAATCCCCTCTTAAGCTTTGTTTCAGTTCCTAAGCTACTGGAAATTTCTGGTGCCATTAGAATCTCTGATGTCTGAGACGGAGTCTAAAGCTGCTCTTTGGCTCAGCAAAAAGGAGTTCAGGGCACTATGAGGAAATCCAGATTTACTACGTCCTCTAGGAAGAAATAACACATCCCAACTGCTGCTGTATGTGTTAAGCAGAGTACTGGCAAACTATCTTCAGCCCTGTTGTCCTGCACCAGGACTGAAACTGGCAAAAAAGAGAAATTGCAAAACTGCAAGACAAATCAGTCAGAATGATACCCTCACTCTGCAGTCTGTTAAACCTGCCCTCTCTGAAGGTGGCCTGGGGAAGGGTTTATTCCAGTCATAGCCTTCAGAGTGTGTTTCTTGCTCTTTCCCTCAAACAGAAGCTTCAAAAACCTCCATGAGATCTTATTTTGACTATTTATTTTTCCAGCCAAAATCTTCAAGACAAATCTGATGCTTGCACTTGATAGCAGAGGAATACAATTCCCAGGACATGACTCTGCAAGGACAGCATGCTCTTTTGCTTGCCTCTTTCCTGGGATTTTTGCACTGTGTGCTGTTTGACTGTAGTGCTGATCCTCATCTCATTGTATGCATTGGGCATTCCCTACATGAAAGGTGCACCCTGAAATCACTCCCCTGCTGCCTGCAAAAGCCAGACCCTGCTCTGTACAACCTCAGTGCTGTGTCCAGCTGGTTTGACATTGGCCAGAACACCAGGGGCACCTCAGCCCATGTCTGGCACATGCATTAGTGACCTGACACCTGTCCATCCTGCTCATCTGCAGCTTCCATGGACAGGACACTCTGCTTCGCTTCAGTCAGGTTATTTTAATTTCTGTGCCATCTGGATATGGATTTAGGTGTCAAGTATTAGGTCCTGCAGCTCAAAAGTGTGAACCATGTGTGTAGAAGCCCTGCATCAAGTAGTGTTCTGTTGAAGTTGACAGCACCAATGGGAAGACGCTGCTCAGCCCGCAGGAAAGACTGGCCGTGTTTGCTGAGAGGGAGATTGTCCCCAAGGAGGGCCCTGGGTGGGAGCAGCCATGGACTTGGGGCAGCTGCCGTTGCCCCATCTCTTGTAATGTCTGGGAAAGCTGTCTCTGCTCACTGTGATATTACTGCACTGTTCTCTCTCCTTTTTTCCTGTCCCGTTGTTCCTGTTGCTGCTGTTCTCCTTGAACGTTTCCACCTTTTTTTCCCCCTTCTATTTTTTTTTTCCTCATTTTGCTCGTTGGGTTTGATATGTTGTCCTTTTTTTCCTCTCTGTTTCTGTCCCTTGCCTTTTTCCTCCTCTCTTTTTGGCTTGCTCTCTCTCTCTCTCTCTGCATGCTATACACCACCCTTCCTAGGAAAGGCACTTGTTTGATACCATATCACTGCTGATCCAAGAATCTCTGGAAGGAGAGCTGAAGCTGATGGACAACTTGTCAGGCTCTGTGTGCCATCATTATGCCCTCCCAGCTCCTGAATATTACAACTCTGAGAACCAGGTTAATATTCCTAATTTCCTGCAAAGTCTCCATCCAAACTCAATTTGACTGAGACCTTTAATAGCAAGTTAAAGTTCTTTATGTAATGCAGTCACAGGGATTTGGAAGCATAAGTCACTTTGGCTTTTTCTGTGGGAGTAGATGATGTTGTATATCAATGCAAGAGGAAGAGAACACACTCGGACTTTCCCTTGTCAACACAGTAAGAAGTTTTTCATTAGGATTTGCAGTTCATGGGTGTTAGAGGGGTAATGCACAAAATTCCATCTCCATCCTTCAGTGGGGTTCTTAGATTTGGCTTACTGCTCCTAAGCAGGGTTCCACAGCAATGTCAGGGCATGTCTGAAGAGCCTGCAGCACAGTGTCAGGTTTTCCCAGAGCAGAGCCTGAGCTGCCGGGATCATCAAATGATCTCTGTGTTCTGTGCCTACTTGCACTGCATGAAAATCCAGTTTTGAAGGGTTTTCCTAAAGAAGCTTCTTGCAAATGGGTCACTGTAAATTAGATCCTCTGTTGGAGTTTGTTTTTTTTTTTTACTTAGAGATGGGGTAACTGAGAGGTGTTTTAAAAACTTTTTATTTAATTTTTTAATCTTATATGAAGGGTGAGATAATACTGATGTTATAATTTATGTTATTATAATTAGAAGTTAGCTATTTCTTAATTATAAGGCATTATAAATGTTCTTTGTTTTATTAGTTTTTTGTTACCTTATACTATAAAAGTTTTAAAACTAATCATTTAAAACTACCTCTCGTGGGTCTTGTTATAATGCATCTTTCATAGTTCTATTTCTCTAAAATATTTAGTCATATTTGTAAGGCCATCCTTTGAAACTTTTTTCTAGCTCCATTTCCGTCTCAACAATATATGTCCTATTCTACGGTGTTTCTAAGTTCTTATCTCAAGGTTTGCATACAGATGCATACTGTGTGGGCCTTCTGTCAGGCTCTGAGAATTCTCCACAAATCCATTTCCCACAATCCTCATCTCTGATCTAGTGAATTTAGGAGGGGAGGCAGCCCTTAATGATGCACAGAAGTAACTGTGTGCTCCAGTGCTTTCTCAAGCAGACAGTGCTTGTTTAAAATTAGTCCATTTACTTAATAGAATAAAATACCTACTATTTTAAGTGTGTTATTCTTTAGAGCAAATATTTTCCCTAAAACACAGCAGTGACCATAATAATAATTGAAGCACACCTGTTTTTTGCTGCAGTTGGAATCGAGCAAATTCTGTATTTCTTGATCTATTCTCCCCTCCCCNCACCCAACTTTTGGAACAAGTTAGGTAAAATGAAATCCTATAGCAGGAAAACGTCTCCCTCTGATTCTTCCATTTTGGATCCCAGAGTCTATTAAGCTACAGGAAGTGGTTGTCTCTAATAATTGCCAGAGGTATAGAGACAGTAGCTTTGGCAGGGAAAGCAGAGTGTCAGTAGGAAACTCAGTGAGAGCTGGTTGAAGATTTTTTGTCACAACATTTTTCACCAGGAAGTGCTGCTGCAGCAAAAAAAAAAGGGTTTGTTTTGACATTTCTGTAATGAAAAAATATAGCATTCCAGTTTGCAATGGCGTTTTCTTTTAAAATTTAAGCTTTTTTTTTTCTCTCCTGTCTATAATTAAAACTAGTCTAAATCAGTTGGATGTTTCCAACAAAATGTTTTGACGGCTTAAAACACAGTTTTGGGTTTGGGAAGGCTGGAGTGGGGTGATGTTTTGTTTACATTTTGGCTTTTCTGTTCACACCATTTGTCATGTTCTCAGGCAACTCAGGAATTTAGAGCAGCTCCCCCAGAGCTGGGACTTGCTGAAAGCAACCTAATTAATAGCAGCTCCCAGCAGGGCAGCTCCAGCAGGCAGCTGCTGGTGTCCACCACGCTCCTGCACAGCTTTTTCCTGGCTCTGATTGGTGGGTCCCTCTTAGGGATTTGTGTGCTTAGGTTGGCAGCCTTCGCAGTGATGCCTTTTTGGGGAGCCTCGTACAAAATCAGGGCCTCCAAATTATCTCTCTCATCCACTGCCAGCAGATAAGTGTGCTAGAGGAGATATCAAAGCCAAGGTTAGATAAGAGGAGCCCGACCCTCTTACTTATCTCAGCTAAATTTTGAGCTTCTCCAGGCTCACTCATCGCTGGGTTTGTTCCATCCTGTAGCTGCCATTTTTAAGAGTGGGAAAACCCAGTCCTTTGACAACTTCAGTGCAAGAGATCTGGGCCTCTCTGTTTTCTCTTGGAAGATTTATTGCTGCTGAAAGACTTTTCAAGCACAGAAGATGGCAAAAAAATTGCACAGTGAGAAATGAAAAGGAAGCACCTGCGTCTTGCCTAGACCAGATGGCCCCTGTGAGCCAAGTTAGGATGTTACCTGATGAAATGCCATTCCTGGTGCCATAAGCACTGTATCCAGGGAGCAGATCTGGGGAGAATTGAGCCTGCTGCAGGGCAAACACCCCCTCTTACAGCAGCAGAGCTGCTGCTCTGGGGGAGATGCTGCTGTCCCCTTTTCGCCCTTTTTTCCCTCCAAAATCTGAAGTGACATTTTCACATTTCTTATAAAAAGACCTCTGTGTCTAGGGAGAGAGCTTCATCAATTATTTGGTAAGGACAATCATTGATTGTTTGAATGTCTTCAGTGGGGATCCATTTGTGCAAGATTCATGAAAACAGGAGTGTGGCTGTGTAGAGTAGATTCCCGCATCAGGATTTCTCAGTGCCAGAGGAGATAGCTGGGGCCAGGCCTGAGGGGCATTTGGGAGCTAAAAAATGCAGTTGGCTGTTTTAGTAGGTCAGTTATTGGTGTCACTGGAGGCTCTATAGCCAGCCAAAATGAGCTGAAAGCACCAGGAACGTGTTTGCTGACCAAAATCAAGCTTTAAATTTCTCCCTATGCCCTTTTAGCCGTGAGGAAGTGAATTATGGTCCCACCTGCCTCTTGAGGCAGGGGGTGGTCCCTGCAGCCTCCCTGGGGCACAGGGAAAGGCACACTCCATATTGCACCTGAAAATATGGTTTTGTTTTTAGGGAATCTTTGCAGACTCAACAAGTTTAGCTTAGAAACCAGGATGGTTATTGGGAGAAACAACTTCAGAGAAATCAGATCTTGAAACCTCTTGTATTTGATCACAGCCAAGAGGATGAATCTCTCTATTATGAAAGCAATGTTATTTCTGCTTCTTCATGTAGACAGGAAAACAGCAAAATGCAATGCTAGCATTAGTGTATCGTTTTAAACCCCCTCCCAGATCCTTGGTAAGCACTAAAGTATGAATGTCTGACTCCTTTTTAAATTTCTTTATTATATTTAATTTCTTTAATGTTCTGTCCCTGGTAACAAAATGTGTATGATGTAGCTTCTTCCACTGCAGGGGTATTGCTTTAGTGTCTAGAAGTATGTAGATTATGATATTTTTTTTTTCTTCTTCTAATTTTCTTTTCCATAAGATTTGTGTCCTGGTTTCTTATGTTTAATCATTTCTCCCTTTAGATCCCTCTAGCTGAGATGGAGGCTCTATCTCTGACGTCAGATATTCTCTCTGAAAAGTCCTGGTCCTTAGCTCTGACGGATGACTCTTTTCCTGATGACATTTACACACACTTACTTAATGCTCTGGAAAGCAACGTACATATACTGGTCACTGTGTAGTCTGATCTTTACAGGGTTCGAAATACTGCTCCCATCTCTCTGCACCTGCCTAATGGCATTTCCAGTTCCATCCCCTTCCCAAATAGCACCAACCTCTTCCCTGAATAGGATGCTGTCCTTAATGCCATTAGGTCCTGGGTTCTGTCACTCTCGTCCACAATCTTGGCTCCTTGTGAAGAACAAGTGGTTATTTCAATTTGTCTTTTGGTGTCTTATGTATAAACAATGTGTTTTCTATGAGAAAAATAAGTAGTAAAAAAAAAAAGGCTTTGGAAAGCATCAAGGTTGAAATTTCCTCCCCATCTGAAACAAATCAGTGAGGCTGCGTGAAGAGACACCTGTGAACTAATGACCCATATCCTCTGCTGAAGGGTCAGCCCCAACACTTTGGTTTGGAGTGGATTTTTGTCATTATGAAAACAGGCACCACAAGGCTTTTTGCATGATTGGTGCCAGACTATTTCTTTTACAAATATCAAATGGGGATCTCTCCAAGATGATACTTGTTTTGCAAATTCTTTCTAGCAGTCACTATGCTGGAAAAAAAAAATTGACTATTCTGTCTTTTTGACTGACATAACCAGTATTTTGAACCCTGCCTTCACCATCTCCTCTTTGAAACATTAGACATTTTTAGCTGTGTAGCAGTCAAGTGCTTTTTTTCTGCTGTACAACAGACATAACTCTTTTCCCAAATTTTTAGATCATTCTTGGTTTTTTTGTTGTTGTTCATGTACCTGCCTTTGGATGTTCGTGTTGTTCATAAATTTTCTGCCATGTTAGTTGACTGTCATCCTAATTAGCACTTATTTGAGAAAAATCTCTTAAACCGTGACAATATTTCCCATCATGCTTCATGGCATCCTGTGCAAAAGATTTTGTAAACTCCATTTAACTTCTTGTACAAGGCTTTTTGTTTCAAAATTAGTATGGAGAATTGGACAGAGGAGAAACCCTCCTAATTTTGAATCAGATTAGACAACCTTGTTTGACAGCACTGCAAAGTCTCAATGGTACAGCCAGGAAAGATGTTTTTTCTCCCCTCTCCAAAAAAAGCAAAACTGGGTTGAACAAAGGATTTCGTGAATTTTTATCAATACCAAAAAAGTGTTTGGTCACAACAGTTGCCCAAACCCCTGAAAAACTGCAATCTTTCATTGAAATCTTCTAAATGCAATATTTTTACACTTCATTTAGATGTGGCTTTAGTTAAAAATATTTGGATTGGGGTTTTTTTGGTTGGTTGGTTGGTTGGTTTTTGTTTCTGTTTTGTTTTGAGGTGGTTTTGTTTTTTGGGTTTTGGGTTGGTTTTTTTTTTGTTGTTGTTGTTGTTGTTCAAGGAAAATTTGGATTTTATTTTCAGTCAAGCCAAAACATCATGTTTTTCAAAAGTACCACTGAACCAAAAAGTCATGTGTTCCCACTGCTCTGTGGGCTGGCCTGGGAGGATCATTTTGCAGGTTTTCATGAATTTCACTCATGAGATTTCCCCCAAGATGATCCAAAAGTGGGAATGACTCATATTGGATCCTATCAACAAACCTAATGCTTCAGTGAACGTTGGATTTGGATGGGGTCTTGAATCCAAGTTCTCATGTTCAGATTCAAATGGGTCTGAGTTTGAGATCTCAGGTTTCAGGCCACCTTTTCTGCTTTAAGCTCAGTAGTATGACAGTGACACAGCATGAACTGGGTAGAAGGGGAAGGCAGGGAGGGACAGAGAGGTTCCCAAATCCAAACTCTCAAGCTTTACCAGCACAGGTTTTGCTCTCCTTCCCCAAGCTGTATCAGGCAATTGCAGTCTCCCTTATCTAGTCTGTGTCCAAGCTCTATCCAAATCAGCAGTTTCTCAAGGACTGAAATAAATGCTGCGTGGCAGTGCAGACCTGTTTTGTTCATTAAATTTGCAAGGGTGATATTTTCTTTTTTCTCTTCCCCATCTTTTTTTCTTTTCTTTTCCTCATTTTATTTTCTTTTTGCAAATTCCTTTTAATCTCATCATGTTTCTTGTGCAAATAAATGCCATAGTGAAATTTTGCTTTTATGACTGAAGGATAAAATTGGGATCAAAAAAAATCTGTGTTGGTTCCAGAAAACCTGTAATACACTGAGTGAAGGGAAAATTTTTCAGAAAATAAGATCTAAAGTTCTCCAAAAATGATCGGCCAAATACTGTACTAGACTACAGTGGCACAAACTTATTCCCGTGTTTTTCACTTCAGACATTTTAACAATTAAATAATTGTTTCATTAGAAATACACTTGGAAAATGACTTTGCTTCCATTTTTGCTAATACTCTCCAAGACAATAACATCCAAGACCATTTCTGGGATGGAGATACTTTCTTACAAAATCAGACCTGAATCCACTCAATATTGCCTCTGGGGCTGCCCATTCCAAGAGACTCTTTGGCTGTAAAAATTCCACGGTCAACACATATACAATAACCCTTGCTTGCATTAGATCCCTTCTAATTAGAGAACGGCTTTCACCCTGAAGCAGTAGGTTTAGATATCCTTTTCAATAAAATAGGTTTAGTTATTCATTTTGAGAAGAAAATCCAATAAAATTATGCTGTGAGCCAGAACAGAAAGTATTTTTTATAAACTAGTTTTTGCATTTGGGTTGGGGTTCTTTTGTTTGTTTTTCTTTCTTTTATTGTCAGAAGAGGAAACTTTGCAAAAGCCTGCCTTGCTGATGAGGGCACCTAGGGAGCAGAGGGTCAAAGTTCTGCCAAGCATGTGACCTTTGCTGGCCTTGAGGCATGATGCCTTCTTTGCATATCCCTGAAATAGTCATGGTTTATTCCTATGGTGTGGCTTCCTGTTTCTGTGGTCCATTGTGTGAGAGTTTATTGACAGCCCCAGTGAAGGGGGATGGCTCCCTGTTAGATCCATTCGTGCACCCTGTGCATGCCCATCATGCCGTCCTGGTTGCAGTGGCTGTCACTCGTGTTTCTGGGCACTTCTCCTCTTTCCCACCCTTCCACACCTTCCTTCCTCACATTTTTCTTCCTCTCAGGCTGATCTCCACTCCAAGGATGGCACACTGACCCTGTCCCCCAGCAAGGACCTGCTGAGTGTGAGGAAGCCCTCAGTGGGACGCACCCACTCCTTGCCAAATGACAGCTACATGTTCCAGCCACCCTACTCCAGCCCCTGCCCTGCCTCTCTGGGCGACAGGAAACCGGCACACCACAAGTCCCAGTCAGGTACGTGTCTCTCAGCTGGGACAAGAGTAGGATTTTCCAAGAGAGCAAGAGTTGTGGTTTTCCAAGCTCTTCAGCAGGAGGGAGAAAATTGCCACTGGTTTCCAGTCATGTGTTTAGACCTGTGGAACGGCTGTGGAAAGACCCTCCACAACTTGCAAAGACCCTCCATAATTTACAAAGCCCTGTTTAAGATAACTCCTTTCCTCAGAATTTTTTGGTAATGTGACAGTGGCCTGGCTCGCCACTGATTGTCCCCCTGCCTGGTTCCCTAAGGTTACAGTCTGTACAGCCTGGGCTCCATCTGTCCCACTGGGCCCCAGAGGAGAAATGCCAGCAGAGAAATATTTCCTCCTGTCTGTTTTTTGCAGCAGTATCTGTTTGGAAGCTCTGTCTGGGAACATCTATGAAAGATGAGAAGATGGTGTCTCTAAATGCCTGTAAAAAGAACATAAATGTGCTGAATTGAAGCTGATGTGAGATGAATGGGAAAATGAGACAATGTGGAATTGGTTTTCCCAGTGTGCGTGGTTGGGATACACATCTTGGAGCTAAATTCAGAGATATTCTTAGGTGCAGGGAGGGCTGTGCCTTCCTGCACCTCTGTCCCTGTCCTTTCATCTGCCTCTCAGGGCTTGTCCCTGTGCCCCCACTTCTTCTGCCTGCAAGGGGTTACCTGGGGCTGGGAACTGAATGGAGCCACCTTTAATTCATCTATACATGCCATCATTTTAGACATTTGTCACTGATAAGACAGGGAAGTTTTTGCAAGCATTGCCACTTGAAAGCCTCTAAGCAAAACATAATTTCAGCAATGTTCAGAATGGTAGGAGATTTGAACAGATTAGAAATAAGATGTTGAAATTTGCATAGTAATAAGAATTTGGATGAATAGCAACTGTTGAACAGAAGCAAAAAAAAATATGTGGGCACAAAGAAGGAAGATGAATCTGGTGTTGTGAGAAATCTCTGCCACAATACACTATTTTCAAGGTCAAGAGCGGTGTTTTGAAGAACCTGTTTGCACATAATGCTACCGGTGCAGCTAAAATTCCATTGAAAGCAATAGCAAATCTCCCATTACCTTCAGTTGAGCTAGAATTTATGGGTCTGTGTAATAGTCAAGAAATTCCTGACCACAGGAAAGAATCATGTTTGCTGCAGAGGGAATTTCCAGTGCTCCATTGTTGACCCTTAATTGGGATGTATTTGCACTGTCTTGAACAAAAACTTCATCAGCAAGGGACTGGGTAATTTATGAGTCCCTTCTTTTTCAAGAATTCACTTCCCAGTTTCAGTTTGGAGAACCTGAACAGTCCTATTCGACAGCCTTGGCTTTCTGAGGACAGGCATTCCACCCTTGTAAATCCACAGGAACAACTGTTCCACTGAGGTGTAGGAGAAATACTTTAGGGAGGTAAAGTTCATGTCTTATAGCCACATAAAGCAATTAAACCTTTTGTGTTTTTCTCCTGCTGGTGAAATTCCAATCACCTTAAGCAGGCCAGAGTGCTGGGAGGTGTGTAAGGTCCCCAGATTCTGACAAATATCACTGTTCTCTTCCTCCTACAATGTCACTGCTTTTCAGGGTGGGGGAAGTCACCGCTACCTGTTTACAGTTTCTAATATTATTGAGTGCAGTGAAGACAGCAAGAGGTGCCAGGCACCTCTAATAAATCACCACAACCAAGCCATAATATTTCAAGCTGAGAAGGTTTTGTTGTCAGAAACACTGGCACTTGCAGGAGGCATTTGTTTGAATACTCCTTGGTAATGGTACTGTTGCTCTGGGAAAGATTCCAGGACAAATGAGATTCTCTGGGATGTGGTCCAGATTAAATGAATTGTTTTGAAAAACACTGAGCCTGTGTGTAAGGGGAGCACACAGAATTTCAAATCTTTTAGAAGTAGTAGCCAGCAAACATGAAGGGTCTGGAAGAAGCTGGAGAGTATGTGTTTCCTTCTTCTGGGAGGCTTTGTAAAACCAGCCTTGAGAGCTGCCAGATGCTGTTCCCTTTTACTTCATTTGCAGTGTGTGCATGCTGGTTTGGAGATCCCAGCAGTTGGTCTCCATGCAGGCTCAAAAGCATGGAGGCACCTTCTAGAGCCTTTCAAAACCAGATGTTTGCAGTGCTCAGAAGTGAGGCTGCCTGCAAAGCTATTGGCCCAAAAGCAGGGATGCAGGACTTGCCAGTTCAGATGAACTTGTAGTTCCTTGTCTTCTGTTCTCAACAGGAGCTAGTCCTAGTTGTATCAGGGGGAAATGCCAAGAAAAATGAAATAATAGACAATGCTGGAGTAATTTATTAGTAGATGGGAATTTTTTCGCAGTTCTGGAGAGCCAGTTGCTGAATTCAGTGGTTTTGCTGTGCCTGTCTGATCCAAGGTGCAGCAGAGCAGTTTTCCCTGGGAGGTCACTGAGGTTAGGACACAACCCTTGGATGAACACGTCCCATTTCTGCCTCTTCTCACTCTCGCAAGGTTCAAAGGCATCAGTGCAGTCGCAGCCGGCAGACACCAGCTCCCTCCTGCAAATCCCAAAGGACCATTTCCACCATGTAAGAGCTCACGACCATGTAGTGGGGGAGAGCAAGCCCAGAGTCTCCCAGCAGGTGCACTCCCCTTCTGCTGAAAGGCTGCTCCGCAGACAGGTAAGCAGAGTTATGATCATAAACTTGCTGGACTTTTATATTGATGTATTTCCTGGTTAACCATGCTTTAAATTCAAGGAGGGATTCACAGAGAAACCTCCAGAGAACTGTAATTCTCCTACAGAAATAACAAAATGGTTGGTGGCTTTTGATCTGAAAGCCATCCAGGAGTTTCCAAAGAATGTGCGTGATGAGTATCATGTCCTTTGGCAACATGCCTAAATGTTCTCCACAGCACTTTATTTTTTTAATCCTCTTCATAAATGCAGCTAAACGCTCCCCAGGGGCTCATTGGGGTTGAGGAACTAATTCTTAACTGCTGTGATTTTTTTGGTGATTGAAAGGACACAAGGATTGCAGGCTCCATCTGAGGCCACCCCTCCTCTGACTCCTCTGGTTTCCCAAAAGAGGAGAACTGTTTCATGGAAATTGTTTATGTCATATGCAAACCCATCATGGGAAGCATACTGGTTTTACAGTAAGAATTTAAAATTAAAATATTTTTCCATATTTTTCCTGTGAGCTTTTAAAAAGTTTGAGCATATGTACAGCAGAACATGTTTTATTTTGCAGCCAGCTTTATCTCTCATTTTTGCCTGGCATTGATTTAAATCCTGATTCAATCAAAGATCTAAGGCATCTAATCAAAGATTCCAGTCTGGCTGATTTGAAGCATAAGTTTAGACTTATCTTTTTTTAGTAAAATACTTAAACTTGTGCTTCACTCTCACATTTTTAAGCATGTTTCAATGATTGTGCAGCTGGACTGGAACCAGAAGCACATCTGATTCAAAAACTCTGCTTTATTCAGTATTTCCATGCCTGATTTTACATATACAAAGGGGACCAGTTCTATTTTTTCAAAAGCAATTTCTTTCCTGTATAAAAATATTCCCATTTCTTTCATCTTTTAATCAACATTGACAAATTAGACAGTTGATTCATTAAGCTCTGAAAATGGATGTGAAGTAGCAAGGTTAACAATTACATTAGTCTGTAGTACTAAATTGACATAAGAAATTCCTTGCATGTATTCATTTGCATGGGGTTGGCCAGCTATCCAAATCACCACTAATGGGGAAACTAATTGATGTCATGATTCCAGTTCATAACCACTCTGTCTTGCTTTCTAAGGAATAACAGACCCATCCTTTGAAGCGATCTAGCTGGAATAAATTATGATGTTAGCCATCTTCTCCAGTCTAATTTTGTCCAATCTTTGATGGCTTATTTTTGTAGACCTTTTCATACATTTAAGCCAATTTATTGCCCTCCCTTCCTCCCTCTCCTTGCTCATGCAGTGACATGAACATGCTCTTGGAGTGACAGTTCAGAGAGCAAAGAATTTTGTGGCAGTGAGCAGATACAGTCCATGAGCAAACCCATGAGGGGTTGCCTTGGGCAGGCTCCTGAGCAGCAAGGAGTTTCCAGTCTGGCTAATGGGAGCAGTGAGGTTGTTCTGGTGATATTGCTGTTACTGTTAATTGCAATCTAGATGGCCAGATACTGGCAAACTTGGTCCTTTAAGAGGCAAAATTCCCTTTACAGCCCCAGCACTTCTATTTGCTCAGGTGCTCTCTACTTGACTCCTTTTTATTGCTACCACTAAATTCTCACTAGCACATCAAATAGCCCAAATTGGCAAAGCAGTTTGGTTTTCAGTACCCATTTCTCCTTATCATTACATATACTGCATGCAATTCTAATTTGGCTTTTTTTCTTTTTCCTCTCCTCTCCTCTCCTCTCCTCTCCTCTCCTCTCCTCTCCTCTCNNNCCCCCTCCCCCTCCCCTTCTGGAACTTCCCTTCCTGGAACGTCCCTTCCCGCTCATGCCCTCTCCTCTCCTGAATCCATAACAGATAAACCTTGTCCATCACATACCTGGTCCTTGCACTTTCCCCAAGCATTAAAACCTGTGTATTTAACCTCCCTTTCCCAGAGTGCTGGAGAGCGAGCACAGCCCCCATAGTAACGTCCAGTTTAGACTGCGGAATGTTTGACAATTAGCAATGCGCTCACAGAGGAAGATGAGTGGATCGGATGCTTTGGGAGAACATTCCTGCTGAGGATTGCGCTCCTTGGCAGTGCATGGCGCAAAGGCTTTTCTCCAGAGGAATTCTACCTGAAATTAAACCTATATCAATTTTGTAGTTCCAGGACTGTGTATCAAAGGTGTAGCCCACACCAAGCTGTGGCTGCTACAGGTGTACACCCCTCTGAGATGGCAGAGGATCCTTTTATTTTTCAAACAAACCATTAAAACCAGTCAAACATTTGTACTGTTACTACTAAGAACAACCACAGATGCCTGTATCATAGGCAAAGAAAGAGCTGATGGTGACTAATACTGTCATGGTGTGCAACACAGGTTGGTGTGCAAGCAAAAGTAATGACAACAATTACTTTTTGCTTCTGTATTCGACTTCCATGTGGTCTGTGTCTCTTTTCAGGATATGAACATGATTTCTTTTCCCAAATGCTCATTAAAACTACTGGTGCTGAGGAGAGGAGAATAACTTCACTCCTGACTGATTAGTTACCAGTGTTATGCTGTGAAATTTTGACTAGAAAGGATTCAGCAGCACTGGATGAAATTGTTTGCCATATTAAATATTCTCTGAGCTGTCCCTGTTGACAAAGGGAGTGCAATATGCAGATGCTGCAATAGACTATGGTGTTTCTGTGCACACATGGACACTGCAGCTGATGAGAGCTTTGCTGAATAAAGATCATTTGGCTCAAATGATCGTTGTGGGACAATATTTATATAAAAGTGTATGATCATTTTGGGGTGATTTGTCACAAAAGTATTCCTTACAATGAGGAATTTAATCATTTCATCTCCATACACTTTTCTAAAGGACTGGAACCAGGTGTACGCATTTCCTCCAAATTTCCCTGTGAAGATTTTTATCTTTAAGATCATTTAAAAGTCTTCTCAAATGGATACTCTGCCTTTAAGGGCCAGTTAATGTGGCTGATTTATAGAACCTTTTGCCAAGGAATGCAGTGCAGTGAAAAGGCAAGGCCTTTGAAACATGCCCAAGGTTCCCTCTGCCAGCGGGCACTGATGCTGCGTAAGGCTCCAGACAGCCAAGACAAAATGTGCCTTAGGAAGCCCAGACTTAAGCATCAGAATGAATTGAAATAATTACAGATTATTATTAGTCCGGCTTTGGACTCCAGTGTTTCCAGCCCCTGCCATAAGATGGTGCAGAGTCGTGGCTCCAGCTTGAAGACCAAAGCGAGGGACAGGCTGTTGCCTTGATGCTAGCACACAGTGGTGTTGCTCTGGTCTTGCTGGCTCTGGAGATCCTGTTCCAGGCCCTCAGCATCACCTGAGCTAGAGAAGAGAATACACAGGCTCACTTGCACATCTTCCTCTCTTGCTCACACCTGGGCTGCTGAAATTATCAAGGGCTTTGCTGTAGACCTTCATCCTCTGCATAACAAGAACATGAGTAAGTTGGGCTGGGGGTGTTCTGGTTTTGCAGCCCTCCATCCTTAGAGGAGAAATCTAAAGGTCAACCATTTAGGAAGAGTGAAGGTCTGTCACACAGGGACAAACCCACAGACCCCTGACAATGGGAATTGGTAGAACCCACAACACAGGTTGTTATAGGAGTCAGTGGGTCTGTGCTGAGGGATCTCAGCAGAGCTGAGTGCCCTGTAAATGCTGTGCCTTGCCTGTACTAACCTTTGTTTGGTCTGTCTCTCTCATCTGGCAACTCCTCTCCTCCCCAACCCCTCTGCACTCTGATACAGGTGGCTATAAGGAATGACTCTCTGGATAGCAAGGAGAATCTCCACATGGAGGTGAGTGAACTCTCTGATCCAAATGTTCCCACTGTGCCCAAGGAGGAGTCACCAGTGGCTCTGATGCCCTCAGAAGTGAATGAGTTGGCTGCCTGGAATCGGGTGAGCGTCCATACGCAGCAGCATTCCCACAATCAGTATAATATTTCAAAGCAGGCAGCAGCATCCTGTGCTTGTGCGGACTCGTATCAGGAGACCCCTGAAGATTCAATGGACCAAGAAGTATCTGAAATAAACAGCTCCTCGGAGCCTTTCACTTCAGAAATTTGCACAGCCTCGAGTGCCTGTTCAGAGGGTCAGCCTCTCACACCTAAGAGGAACGTGGGCAATACCAGCAACGTGATACTGAAGGACCTGAAGAAATACCACAGTGTAGACACCCAGGGTCTGCTAAAAAAAACGCCCTCTTGGTTAGATGATCAAAGGAGACATTCAATAGAGATTTGTTCCATAGAAAACAGCCCTCAGCACCATTCCACATCCAGCTCCTCTGGCTTTATAAGTCAGGTGGTCAGTGAAATGGAATGCTTGCAAGGTACACGGCAGAAGAAGAAACTGAGCCCTCCATGTATATCTATAGATCCACCTGATGGGCAGAGTTTGGTACCTAGGGGACCCCACAGTATCTCACCTGCCAGTGGAGACATTTGCTTGAGGAGGCGTGCTCCGTCCTGTGAGTCCAAGGATTCAATGGATATAGGGGATTCACTGCTTCCAGACAGTATGTCAACATCTCCTACCCCAAAGAAGGACTTGTTGACACTTCCTAGCTTTTCATTTGATCAAACAGAAATGGACCCCTGAGTTACATTTTTGTTGGTGCCAAATGTCTTCTTCCTTCCATGTAATAGAAAAAAAATTTAAAAATCTGTACTCCAAAATGGCACTGGGTAAAAAATTTCCAAAGAAAGATTAAAGAACCAGCTGATTAAAAGAGTGGTTAACCTATATCACGCTTACTTAAGCATATGTTCTGCTTAGGTAAAAGCAATACAATGTGCAGAATCTATATGTATATTATATTTTATTAAATTAATTGAATCTAGTATTGCGGGATGTAGTACATTTTGTGACTAAAGACTCATTTAATTTTCTTCTATTTTATGTATCTCGGAATATTTCTGAGATAAAGTTGGTTTTTACAAATATTTTAACCTAAAAAGTATAGATTTAATCCCTTCACTTTTTTTGTTTTGCTTTGTTTGGGTTTCATTTTGTTTTGCAAAGCACAAAATGTAGCCAATTAGTGCATTACAGAGGAAATGTACCCATAGTCAGCAGTAAATAAGGATTATTTAATGTAATTTATTTTTCCCATTGGACTTCAATGATATTCTGGGAAAACGATTGTTTGCATAGTACAGAAATACAGTAGCAATTTTTAAACAAAATATTCCAATCTTGCATAAAATTGACATTCAACATGTGAAAGCAAGTGCTCAGACCCAGGAAGGTCCAACATGCTGATGTCTGAAGATGGTGAAGGCAGAGCCATTTAACAGTACAAGATACTGAATAATGAAAGGATCATAGTGGATGTTATAGATCATCCACTGGCAACTCACAAAATCATGTCAATGGTTAATTTTCATACATTCCTAGGAAACAGGCAACAAAGACCTGTGGTCACTTGCGAGATGTTTTTGCAGTATCTCCAGGATGGAATTTTATTTTGCTGAGTTTTATACCTCCCTCATCCCTCTGTTTTCAGTGGAGCTCCTCCTCTCTGCACTCTGTGGAAAGGAGAGTGAGATCAAATTTAAGACTTGCAGTGGGTGAAATCAGGGCAGACATGGCACAACAATGGGCTTAAGCACATGCCTAAAGTTAAGGTCTCACCTAGAATGCCTGGAGGTTGATCGTATTAAAGTAATTCTTGAAAATTAAAATCATATGCTCAAGTTCTACCGAATCAAGGCACTTCTGCAAGTTATTTTACAGATTACATGAAAGAAAGTCTGCAGGTACTGAAATGGCTGATGATTTTCAGTAAAATAGCCAGGTATTTTGCTATCACTGCTAGAATTAATTTACATGACCCCAACTGCAATTTTATTACCAATTTATCAATAGCCTTAAGCAGCAACATGATGATACAAAGCAGATAAACCCAGAATTAATGTCCTTACTTTATAACATCAATCACCTCAAAAATTACCTGTTTACTCCTGTGCTAATGCCCTCTGCCAAAAGCAATCTGTAAAACTGGATAGCACAGCCTGAAAACCACGTGAGGCTGGCCCCATTCGACACCTCCCCCTCCTCACATGACTGATGGAAGCCAGACATTAACTCCACTCTACTTCCATGAAATCACATTAAGATGTAAGCTAAATTAGACTGCAGGCATGCCTTGAAGTGTAGCAATAGTCACAGGCTTGAAACCAAGTCCATGGATCGTGCCTCTGAACCAGCACAGGCAGGAGGAGGGTTTGTGCTAATTCTGTCGGTCAGGAGTTTGTAACTTCTTTAGAACCAATCTTTTCAAATCACTACAACATGCTGATGTACAGCCTTTTATCCATTCAGAAATTAGGCTGTTTCCACCAGGTGTATCTGCATTAGCTTGGAGTGTACATAAAGGAGAAGATGCTGTTCGTACCCCACAGCCTATGTGAGGTCCTAAGCCTCTTTATTTTCACTTGAGGATGTTTACTCCATAAACAATCCCTACTGATTTACATGTCCAGGAGAAATGTAAGGGCTTTCAGCAGAAAGTCAGGCAATCAGTGTATTTGAAGTAGGAGGATTAACATTCTGTACTATTTATTGCAGTTAGATTAATTCTTGGCTGGGACATTTTTCCCCTCTTCAGGCCCATATGGAGCCTCCTGTCTTTGATATGCCAGCCCAAATCCAGAGTTAAGCCTGTCTAAAGCAATGATTTCAAACAAACCTTTCATCAGTTCCTCCCCTAAATCATTTAAGGAAATAATAAAATTACAGTGCATTAAGCCTGAGAAATATTCTTAATCCCTTTTTGGTTTTACACCCATAATGAGCCCTAGCTTTTCCTTTTACGTGTGCTAAATCGTTTGGGAAACTAGCTAGGCCACTAAAATTGCCATCCCTGGTTACTCAGTGATTAGGATTGTGTTCACATAGCTGATCCTACTCTTCAGATCCTTCCTTACAGAAAACCCACTGAACATTTTAGCTTGAAATAATGGCACAAAACAATGATGTCATGTTAATCCAAATGTTCAACTCCAAATGTAACAGAAAGCTCTTTTATTTTAATGCTTGGGGTTTTGCCTACTGAAAAGGTTTGTGGAAGTAACAAAAAGTTTACATCATACGTGAATATTCAAGAAAGAGTAGCCAATAAAAGATACTCTATGATGATGCTTTCAGGAAAAGAAATCCATGTAAAATAGATTGTTTTCTAAACCAGTAAGTTTTTTTCTAGATGCCCTTTTGAAAGACAAATACAAATGTACTGCAGCACATGCAATAATACTCAAATCATTTTAAATACCTTCGGGGGGGTTTTATAGAATTTGACTTTTTTAAACAAAATGTACAAAATCCACAAGAATTCTGTAGAATGGTTATGTTGATAGAATTTTTTATATTTTTGTAGAAATCTGTAGAGAAATTGTTAAAAGTCTGCACAGCATCTTGGCAAAAGAAGCAGCTCTTATCTATGAGTTTCTTTTCATAAACCTGGAGCGAGGCCTGCTCTATTACAACACGTAGAGCATAGTTTCATAGGCTGCATCCAGGTCATGTTCAGGAGTCAGCAGCTAAGCTGAAGTTCCATGATATTGCAGTGCTATTGCTGTCCAAGAACTGTACCCACATAAGACATGCCCCCCCTGCTCCCCTCAAAGCTCAGCCCCTGTCCATAGTGAAGTAGTAGTAGGAGAGCATGGCTCTCCAGCTCATTCAAGCACACCAGCACTTTACTGCTGTGGATTTACTGTATGCAGGTGGGAGGAGGATATTTTGTTGTTGCCAACCTGACACAATGGGGGAAAAGACATGTCTGGAAAAATGTAAATTCCATTCTTGCAGTCCCTCACACATAAAAGTGATTTTTCAAAACTTAGTTAGAGGTTTGTACTGTAGATATTTTGGAGGAGGGCAAAGAAAACACTGTTTTTGACTTCTGTGGATTGCACTCAGCACTAGGTATATTCAAGGAGAAAATAAAAAACAAGAAAAAAAAATAAAACAAAAGCATTACCACTGTAAATTAGGCTATGCCCCAGTCTCCTCTTTTCTGCCCCTTTGGCTATGATAACCCATGTACACTATTATACAAGGTGACTAGAGTAGGCGCAGTACCATAGCAATGTCCGTAACAACTTAGTATATATGATCGAACTTTGTATTTAATAGTCAATGTATTGTTATACTGTATCAGGTATATAGGCCAAAACGAGGTCTTTTAGTCCGGGCAACAAAAGGTGGTACTTATGGGGAAAATTGGATTTGGATTTGAAAACTGGAAAAGGATTGGATCCTTTTTTTTTTTTTTTTAAAAAAAGACGAAGACAAAAAACAAGTGTAAATCTTTACAACTGACAAAAACAAATGTGTCCTATTAAAAGCTTTTGAAAAGAAAAACAACAGTGCATTTCCCTTTTTTTTGTTTTTGTTGCTGATGATAATCTGTATCACTCCAGGCAGTCAAGTCTTTGGTCGTGTTTTAATTGTGAACAGTTGGAGAAGGTAGCAGCAGCGGCGACCAGGAGGCTGGAAGGAAGATTGGGAAATGACGGCCCTTTGTGGAGCAATTTAATGTGGCTGCAAGCAAATCTGGCCCTGGACACTGCCCAGGGTGTGCAGACTGACCAGCAAGACCATTGGCTGTTCCCTTGTGGATCCCTCTGCCCTGGCAGGAACAGCTCTGTGCAAGGCTTGAGGATGTCAGGATTGCAGTGGAGAGAGCTGCAGCCAGTGGGGAGAAAGGACTTAGGAGAAGGGGCAGATCTGATCTGTCTATGAAGAGGAAGATGCTGGGCTTTTCCACTCATTCACATCTTTGGGATTTCCAGCCTGAAATCCAGCAGCGTCTCCTGCTGTCATTTAACTCCTTGCAAAGCAGGAGTTAGGCATGGCACTGCCTGGGGGCTGAAGTGCAGCAGGGGCTCGGAGCTCAGGTACTGCTTAGGTACCACCAGAAACATTTCACAGAATGGTTTGAGTTGGGAGGGACCTTAAAGCTCATCCAGCCCCACCCCCTGCCATGGGCAGGGACACCTTCCACTATCCCAGGCTGCTCCAAACCCCATCCAACCTGGCCTTAGACACTTCCAGGGATGGGGCAGCCACAGCTTCTCTGGGTAACCTGTGCCAGGGCCTCCCCACCCTCACAGGGAAAAATTTCTCCCTACTGTCTAACCTAAACCTGCCCTCCTTCTGTTTGAAGCCATTCCCCTTTTTGTCCTGTTATTACAGGACCTTGTTAAAAGGCTCTTCAGGGGTTTTTAGTGAACGACCTGTGTAGCTTCTAACATGAAATCTCCTCTCCCCTGGGGAGCAGCCACTGGAGGGAGAAACCAGACACTGGGCACTTTGCAGCCCTGCTCCTCACTGCCTGGAATGATCTGATTGCTCTGCAGCAGGAGGGACCCTAAATTGACATCTAGACCAGTTTTGCTGTCTAGAGGATGTTTTGATAAAGTAATCTCTAAGTAGAAAATAGCAGGAATGATGCTAGTCCTTAAACCGAGGGAAAATGTACATCTGTTAAAAATCATGCGCAAATCCACTCCAGGTGAGCTCTGTGATGTGTCCGTGTTGTCCAGGCTGCAGAACCAACCCCACCAGGCTGGAACCACTGAAATACCTTCCCAGCCCTCCGATCCTGGAGGATCCACAGGGCATTAAGGTAAGCTGGGCTGAACCAAGGAAGCAGAGCCTCTTACAGGCTCAAGCACTTCACACCTTTCTGCTCTCAAGTGAGTTCAGTTCCTTATGGGCAACAACAGATCACTCCCTTTCCAATATCAGGGTTCAGAGGAGCTTGTGAGAGGGCTTCTCTATTTCATGAGTGTTCCTGTATGAAGCTCTCCTTCTGAGTTTTGCTGTGATTTTTCAAAGGCTTCAACCCAGGCTGGCTGCTTATGGGTGTGCTCTCATTTTCCTGAGCTTAGGCATGGCACTTTGTTATTCCATTTCTTGAGTAATTGGGATGCCACATGGAGCCAGGTTGCTTTCTATGTAATGGTAACCATACCTAGTGAAGCAGCACTTTGAATTTAATTTGGTTCAGACAGGTTACCATGTCCTGCTTCACCAGTGCAGTGTCCCACTGTGTGCACACCACATCCCTCAGCCAGAGCTCTGCTAAGCCCTTCAAGATGAGAAATAGGAAAGGTTCGTTTGCACCTTCTGTATTTCCAGAGATACAAACAGGCGTTCCAGAGATACAGGCGTTCCGGAGATACAAACTGAGACACAGAAACATGTCTAAAATGCGACCTGCACTAGAATACCCCCAAAATAAAGTAGGAAAAAACAATTTCAAGAGATGGCTCCCTTTATCACCACCAGCACCGTGTAACGGACTCGCTATGACCAGCTGACAGAAATGAGGATCCTGCAGATCAAACGGTTAAGGCCAGGGAAGTTTTGGGGGGACCAAGCCCCACTGCCCGGAGGTGGGCGAGCGTCCGATGCCTGCGATATCCCATGGGCACGGCGGCAGCGCCGGGCGCGCTCCGAGTGCGGCGTTTTGCTCCCACCTAGTGGGCGTGGGGCGAGGGGTCGGGCGAGCTGACCCCTTACCGGGGCTGGGACCGCCGGTTACCGGAGAGAAGGCTCAGCAGGACCTTCTGCCGCCCGTCAGATGCTGTGTTCCGGGCTCGATGCTGCAGAAACAGCGCAGGATCGGTATCTCTGTGTTTGGCATCACCGTCACAGAACCGTTCAGGTCGGAAAAGCCCTCTAACATCACTGACTTAACCCGACACTGCCAATGCCACCACTAAACCATGTCCCCAGGTGCCACATCTGTGTGTCTTTCAGATGCCTCCAGGGATGGTGACTCCACCACTTTTCCTGTTCCAGTGCCTTAGAACCCTTTCTGTGACGATGTCTTATCTGAGATCCAATCTAAACCTCCCTGGCACAAGTTGAGGCCATTTTCTCTTGTTCTTTTGCTTGTTACCAGGAGAAGGGACTGCTCCCCACCTGGCTGCACCCTCCTGTCAGGGAGTTGTAGAGAGTGAAANCAGGGCCTCCCCACCCTCACAGGGAAAAATTTCTCCCTACTGTCTAACCTAAACCTGCCCTCCTTCTGTTTGAAGCCATTCCCCTTTTTGTCCTGTTATTACAGGACCTTGTTAAAAGGCTCTTCAGGGGTTTTTAGTGAACGACCTGTGTAGCTTCTAACATGAAATCTCCTCTCCCCTGGGGAGCAGCCACTGGAGGGAGAAACCAGACACTGGGCACTTTGCAGCCCTGCTCCTCACTGCCTGGAATGATCTGATTGCTCTGCAGCAGGAGGGACCCTAAATTGACATCTAGACCAGTTTTGCTGTCTAGAGGATGTTTTGATAAAGTAATCTCTAAGTAGAAAATAGCAGGAATGATGCTAGTCCTTAAACCGAGGGAAAATGTACATCTGTTAAAAATCATGCGCAAATCCACTCCAGGTGAGCTCTGTGATGTGTCCGTGTTGTCCAGGCTGCAGAACCAACCCCACCAGGCTGGAACCACTGAAATACCTTCCCAGCCCTCCGATCCTGGAGGATCCACAGGGCATTAAGGTAAGCTGGGCTGAACCAAGGAAGCAGAGCCTCTTACAGGCTCAAGCACTTCACACCTTTCTGCTCTCAAGTGAGTTCAGTTCCTTATGGGCAACAACAGATCACTCCCTTTCCAATATCAGGGTTCAGAGGAGCTTGTGAGAGGGCTTCTCTATTTCATGAGTGTTCCTGTATGAAGCTCTCCTTCTGAGTTTTGCTGTGATTTTTCAAAGGCTTCAACCCAGGCTGGCTGCTTATGGGTGTGCTCTCATTTTCCTGAGCTTAGGCATGGCACTTTGTTATTCCATTTCTTGAGTAATTGGGATGCCACATGGAGCCAGGTTGCTTTCTATGTAATGGTAACCATACCTAGTGAAGCAGCACTTTGAATTTAATTTGGTTCAGACAGGTTACCATGTCCTGCTTCACCAGTGCAGTGTCCCACTGTGTGCACACCACATCCCTCAGCCAGAGCTCTGCTAAGCCCTTCAAGATGAGAAATAGGAAAGGTTCGTTTGCACCTTCTGTATTTCCAGAGATACAAACAGGCGTTCCAGAGATACAGGCGTTCCGGAGATACAAACTGAGACACAGAAACATGTCTAAAATGCGACCTGCACTAGAATACCCCCAAAATAAAGTAGGAAAAAACAATTTCAAGAGATGGCTCCCTTTATCACCACCAGCACCGTGTAACGGACTCGCTATGACCAGCTGACAGAAATGAGGATCCTGCAGATCAAACGGTTAAGGCCAGGGAAGTTTTGGGGGGACCAAGCCCCACTGCCCGGAGGTGGGCGAGCGTCCGATGCCTGCGATATCCCATGGGCACGGCGGCAGCGCCGGGCGCGCTCCGAGTGCGGCGTTTTGCTCCCACCTAGTGGGCGTGGGGCGAGGGGTCGGGCGAGCTGACCCCTTACCGGGGCTGGGACCGCCGGTTACCGGAGAGAAGGCTCAGCAGGACCTTCTGCCGCCCGTCAGATGCTGTGTTCCGGGCTCGATGCTGCAGAAACAGCGCAGGATCGGTATCTCTGTGTTTGGCATCACCGTCACAGAACCGTTCAGGTCGGAAAAGCCCTCTAACATCACTGACTTAACCCGACACTGCCAATGCCACCACTAAACCATGTCCCCAGGTGCCACATCTGTGTGTCTTTCAGATGCCTCCAGGGATGGTGACTCCACCACTTTTCCTGTTCCAGTGCCTTAGAACCCTTTCTGTGACGATGTCTTATCTGAGATCCAATCTAAACCTCCCTGGCACAAGTTGAGGCCATTTTCTCTTGTTCTTTTGCTTGTTACCAGGAGAAGGGACTGCTCCCCACCTGGCTGCACCCTCCTGTCAGGGAGTTGTAGAGAGTGAAAATGTTAACTCCTGAACCTCCTTTTCCCTAGGCTGAGCCCCCGCCCAGCTCTCTCAGCTGCTCATCAGACTTGTACTTCCCCAGCTCTGTTCCCTTCTCTGGACACCCTCCAGCCCCACAATGTCTTTCATGTAGTGAGAGGCCTAGAACTGACCCCAGAATTTGAGGTGTGGCCTCACCAGCACTCAGTACAGGGGTATGGTCACTGCTGTGGTCCTGCTGGCCACACTATTGCTCACGCAAGCCAGATTTGACCTTTTTGGCCATATAGTTTCTAATTCTGAGGGGATTTATAAAATTCCCAATTATGGGAAGAGGAGAGGAAGGATTTCTCTCACTGTGGCAGAGCCCTGTGTGCTTGGTACTGTGCAAGCTGCTCAAAGCCACCATGCCCCTCACACCCACCAGCACTGCTGCTCCCTGGCTGCTTGTGCAAAACCCAGGGAGACAACGACCCATCTTGGGGCTCTCTGGCATCTCAGAGGCTGTGGCATCACCCGAGAGCTGTGCTTGTCCCTTCACATCCTTTTAAACACGTGTACAACACAGTGTAGGGTCCCCTGCGGGGCTGTGCGCTCACAGCAGCTCCGATCCATCCACAGCCTGTGAGCTCCAGAGGGCTGTTTAACCTCTGCTCGGCCCAATGTGGGAGGAGGGGGAGGATCAATCCAGACCCGTGCCACCGCACAGGGTTTGGGGTTTCGCCGGGCCCAGGCTGAGTGCCTGTCACTAGATGGCAATGCCACGAAGTGGGAAGTTCCGCCGGCAGATTTGTGAGCACAAGCTCAGGCTGCACCTGAGGTCCCTGAAACCTGCTGTTCCTGTTTGCTTTGGCGTGGTCATCAGTGAAAGCCTCGCTGCCATCTTCACTATTGAGGGTGATTGGACCTTAAATTGGTTTTTACCTGTGGTATTCAATGCTTTAGTTACGTTTAAAACACACTATTATAATCCTGCAGCATCCTCTAGAGTTTTCTATTATTGCTCGAGTCCCTGGATGCCATAATTGGCAGGTTTTCAGAGGTCATGAATAGATTATCTTTCCATATCTATGAGATACTTTTAATAGTGCAGCCAGAGACCCTGGCAACTCCAGCTGGGAACTTGAAAGGATGGTTAAACTACTCAATTGCTTACTGTGTTAACAGTTATTTTGTGTAAACAGAAAGCAGAATCCAGCTGTTTTGGGGAAAACCAGGAAGAACTGAGCATAGGAGTAATTCTACAAAGAATATACACTGAAGTGCACAGCATGTGCCATGCTGACACCTGCAAAGGCAGCACAGAACTGCACTGCCATGTGCCACTAGCTCGGTGTGGCCAAGAGCTGATGACAACTCCATGTTTGTTCAAATAAAGCAGGACGAGGTGTTTGCATTTATGCAACCACTGTGTGCCCATTCTTTCCATTCTTTGGTGAAATCCCGAACAGCTTCAGCCCATTAAAAGTAGGAGGAGTTTGTAGGGTGGCCAAGTTGGCAGGATAAGCTGTGTCAAGAGCTGAAGTAGGATAGTTTGGGCCTTAGTGCATGTGCCATGTGCAATTTGTCTGTGGCTGTTTGTCCGTCACTCTGAGCTCCACCTGCAGCCAAGCCACCCACAGCCAGGGTGTGTTACACCTGCCATGGCTTCTGGCAACCTCTACAGGCACCTGAAAGCATGTCTATGGGATTATCTAGCAAGTGAGAGAGATGCCCAGTGCATTTAGAGTTCAGCTGCTCACAGCTAGAGCAGCTCCAGGATCACTTTGGGGTGATCTCGGCAGTACTCAGCATGTCTAGATTCTTCTCCTGCTCATTGCTCTCAGTATGAAGTGCAGGAGCACTCAGGGAATGGGGCAGATTGGTATTACACACAGTGTCCTGGAGGAGTCATACAAACACCATTTTCTCCTTTCACAAAGACTTGATGAATTATGTGGACCCCACCTCATGAGCCATGCAGCATGAATGGCCTTACAGTGCAGCTACAGGCCAAATGGAGTGTGGGCCCAAGCTCCCTGTGCTGGCTTCCTAGGAAACTGCCACCTTTGTACTTCCAGTCAGGGAATCTTGCCTTCCACTCCTACAAAGCAATGTAGCTCATATGTGCCCAAAAGCAGTGGAGTGAATAAAAACTGGGGCTGCAAATTCCCAGCCCACTCCCTCATCTGTTTTATCATGAGACTTCTAAACTTCTCATTGCATGTTCCAGAAATGAGAAAATTAAATCCTTTCGTGCAAGAAGGGAGATGCACATATTTGCAACAGCATTGAGAAGAAGAAAGCCCAAATCTGCTGCTACTCATTCAAGGTTAACTTTAAGCAGAGTTTGTTACAAGTTCCCATCTTATGTGTGTTAAAACAAGNAATGTACTCTCTTTGGCAGGCATTTTTTTCTTACCATCTGTAAAATGTGACACCTCTGCGGGTCTTGAAAAGGAAGCTGAGCCTCTGCTGTTCCAAGCAGAGAAAGAAGGTGATATCTATAGTCAACTAACCCTAAAACTGTAACTGTGACTTTCAGAGCTGCACATGCTCAAGACATCCCTAGCCCTCAGCTCTGTAGGTACTTCTTTATACAGATCTCTTCAGGAGTCGACCACACTTCATCCTGCTGTTAATGCTTTGAGAATTGGCATGAAGTGTGACATGGAAAGCAGCCTGCCTCATACCTGGCACTGTGCTTACACAAACAGCTTCTCCCTCACGTTACCTCCTGTCCTGCCCCAGTAAATCACTCCAGTTGATATCTAGGTGCTCCTTCATGGCCTGGGTGTGCCTGGAGGCACTTCCTGATTGCTCTGGCTTGACCCGCTCAAGGTGTTAGCAGGTGCAAAGTCCCTTACTGTGGAGCTGGCATGAAAAAGAAGATTTGAATGCATTATTGCTGAATGGATCCAGATCAGATCTTGCCACTCCCCAGAATAGAGAATAAATGTCCAGTGAGAGGAGGTGAATTCATGACCCCCTGACATTTGCACCAAAAGGTGCCATTTCATTTTCCTGCAGAGCCAGCCTGCATTTGAGGGAACATCACAGGAGTAATGACATGTTCTAGGTACCTCCATCTCTGTTCCCATCATTAAAAGGAAGCAGGACCAAGTCATGATAGTGCTTCAGGATCTGCTTTGCACCAGTGTCAGCAGAATCCTTTACCATGGCCCTTCCCAGGAGCTTTTAAGCTTCCCCCTCCATCTTGTCTGTCTGAGAAGTTAATACTTAATTCCTGCCTTTGATTTTTCCCTCTCTGCTTCTCTGTTTTGCCAGACAGCACATGTAAGTCAGTGCAAAGCCAGTGAGAGTCACAGTGTCTACTGTGAGGTCCAGGCTGCCCAGTGGCTCCCCTTGAGTTCAGGAGGGATGCAGGGGGAGCCAGCATCCCAGCTGGTACCCACTCATCACTACCATCCCTCTTTAATGGCATTAACTGCTACTGACAGCAGAAGCTGCCCACCACTAGTTAGGAACATGAAACACGTGGCAGAGTTATTTAGGGTTCCTTATTTAGAGTCTTGTGAGACCAAGGGAAATACCCTAATTCAGGACCTTCCTCAATGGATATGATAGAAAAAAACATGAGCTTCAACAGGACCACCAAAGTCAATAATTTAATCAGGAATTAATTCACATGTCAATTGGACTGTGCAGCACACTGATAGAGTAAACCTCTCCCTTCCTCTACACACAGCCTACAGTAGCTGTTTGTGAGGTGTCTCTGTACCTGTGACATCTCATAATGTCAGAGCTGGTCTTAATTTTGAGCACATTCTCAAACTGCACCCAATCCTGCTCCTTGGTGCAAGAAACGCAGTGGAGCATGTCCATGTGTCAGGAGACATGAAATTCTCAGCTCTTCTCTCAGAGCAGCTGCTTTCAGAGATTGTTGCAGGAGAGGAGATTTAAAGAGCCATAAAGAAGTAAGTCCCAGCTATTTCTGAGTTTTCCTACAATTTTTATTGCAGTGCAATTCCACCAAACAAAGGTTTTGCAGTAAGACTTGCAAGGCCAACCCACTGTGTACTCAGAAGATCTCATTCACTCAGATGGAAAGGGCTTCTCTAGTGTTTCCTCCAGAGGGTTGCAATGTGATTGTGTTGATTAGCCTGGCTCAGTCTAACATTTCAGAACTTGTAGGCAATCACCCAAGAACTTTATCTTGGCCAAGAGCTTATCTTCCCACGCTAATGAGAACAGCACACCTTTAGCCAGGTTATAGTAAATGTCTAAAGCAAATTCTTAGCAGTGCTCATGGCTTTCTCTGATAGTACTTTGGGTGGGAAACAGTCCCAGTATCTCCAAAAAAGATTAGCAGAATGTTTTTTCTTTAGGGATGACATATTTTTGGGACACAGTAGCACCGCCCTTCTCTGAGGTTCTAGAACAGCTTGCCTAGAGAAGCAGATAATGGATGCCACATCCATAGAAGTATTCAAGACCAGGGACCCTGAGCAGCCTGGTTAAGTGGGCGGCATCCTTGCCCATGGCAGGAGGTTGAAACTAGATGAGCTTTAAGCTCCCTTCCAGGTCAAACCATTCTCCGATTCTCTAATTTATGATTCTCTGATTCATGATTCTATTCTACTCCTTTTTGTTCTGGTGACCACATCCTTCTACCTGAGAGTTCCGCATGTTACAGAAAGGAAAGAAACTCAGACTCTTAAAATATTGAAGTAGATTTGTGGCAGCAGGGTTACTTTGTGTGAGATGATATTAATTGAAAGAGATGCTGCAGCAAGTGGGTAAACAAATAGCAAGCGTTGGAAGGTCAATAATACTTTAGAAGTCCTGATAAAGAGGAAAGCAAACAGTGCTTCTGCATCACGGGGAGGTGAAATCCAGATTGTGTCCAAGGTGCTACACTACGAAACCTATTAGTTACACATAATCACGAAAATATATTGACTGAAGGCTTTTGAAAATGGATCCATGCTACAGGTTTAATCACATGTCTACAGTAGAAGCAATCAGCATCAAGAAAGAGGCTCTAGATGGATGGAGAAGTGATACGATGCTCACTTAAGTCCTGCTGGGGAAATCACATGCCACAGCACTCTGAAGGGGAGACAAGAAGCCTCTCCATGATGTTAACATTAGCCTGAGTGGTCTGGATGGATGGACACAGTCAGCCCAACCCCAGCAAATGGCCCAGTTTTGCAAACTCCCCAGGACACACTTCTCTTGAATCATAGAATTTAATGGGTTGGAAAAGACCTTAAAAACACGTCGTTCCAACCCTCTGCTATGGGCAGAGATGCCACTCACTAGACCAAGTTGCTCAGGTCCCCGTCCAACCTGGCCTTGAACACTTCCAGGCATGGGAGTTTCCACAGCTTCTTCTTGACACGTGGGTACCAAGAAAACCCCTCCATGATCAGGGGTGTGGCTGTCCCAGCAGGTCACACTGAGCTGGGGCCGCTGGGATGTCACCCATGGTGTGAGATGCCCAGGCTCAGGAGCAGAGGAACTGCAGCCCCTCATGGAAGCCAGCTCCGCCGCCGCTCAGAGTAGACCTTAGGCCGTCTGTCGGGCCCCTCCTGGCCCGAGCAGGGGCGGTGCGGGCTCCTCCCACCGCCTGCGGGGAGGGTGGCATGGGGCGAGCCGGCCCCACCGCCCCCGGCCCCGGCCCGCCCAGGAGGGAAGGAACCGGCTCCTATCCCCGTCCGGTGCCTGCCGTGCGCCAGCAGCAGCTCTGTGCCCCTGTCGTGGCCATGGAGGCTTTCTGTGGGTCCCGCTTCTGGGTAAGCTTCTCCCTCCCCTTCTCGCCTCGCGGAGGGGCCGGGACAGCGCCGCGCCCGCTCCGCCCGGGGCTTCCCGTGTGTCCCCCGGGCCCGGCCGGAGCGGGCACGGGCAGCCCGGTCCTGCGGCTGCTGAGAGGCTGGCCGGCACCGTCCCTCGGTCGCGGGGCCATCCCAGAGCCGGCGATGCGGTGCCTCCACTCGGGCAGGAGGAGCAGAAGGGCCGCTCCGTTCGGTTCGTGCTTCAGCATCTCCACACTAGAGCCAAGACCCCCACACAAAGCATCCCACGGGGGATGCACCTTTACCAGCATAGTCCGCCTGTGGACCTCACAGTGCTGAATCCGGGGCTCTTTCTGTTTTAGCGCGTATTCTGCTCTTCGGAATCACTTCCATGACTGGCAAAGTGCTCCCTGTTCAGTGCTTTGTTACTGCTAGAAGAGGGATGGCTTCGTGGCAGCCGGCGGTGGCCACCAGCCCCGGAGGATTACGGTGACTCCGAGTCAGTACTCGGAGCCCTCAGCCCTTTGGAAAGGCTGATTGCAGCGGGCACTGGGTTTGTAAGCACAAAAGTTTGGAAATTGCTGCAGTGGTCTGCTCTGATGGTTAGAGTGTATCAGTGCTGTTACTCGGTTTCCCCGAGGTGTTTGCCTCTCTGCTGTGTCAGCAGACACTCAGACCGTGAGAAGCCATGGGGATTTGAGTAGGGATGCTGAATCTGGAGCTGTCCCCCAGTTAATCCGTTTTTGTGTGTCCCTTTTTTTCACACTGCTTTAGCTCAAGGGAGATTTTTTTTTTTTTCAAATGAGGAACCGGAATGAAAAGGAATGTCTGAAGTTGCATCACTGCTGGAAAGCTACGACAAAATAGCACAAGCAGTTGGCTCCGAGCACTTTATGCTGAGTTCTATCCTCAGATAACTAATTACCTTTCAATATCTGTCCTAATATTACTGTTTAAAAGAGGAGTTTGGCTCCTAAGCCCCTTGGTTACATTTATTTGTTTGTATTTAATTTCCAAGTGCTCTGCACTCTCTCTGCCACAACAGCTGGCACATAAGCTTGCTCAAACAAGTATTTTTGTGTATTATTTCTACCATCAACACTTCTAGAACAGGAACAAGCACAGAGCTTGACCCTGCTCCCTGATCTATTGGCTGCCTCCAGAAGCAGGTCTTAGCTTTACAAGGAAGGCTGGTAAAGCAACTACTCTTGTAGCAGTTTATTGATATGTTAATGTAAATAGCCAGACAGATTTCCTGGTTTGAAGTGTAAAGTAAATGTATCATTCTGTACCTTATGCTGTTGTGTTACACTCCAGCACCAGCATGGTGCCCTCTATGTTGCTCTCTGGGGTATCTGTGTTCTGTGTGGACCTGTTTTCTTTCTTCTTCCACAGGTGCTTGGGGTCAGAACAACTTTCCATCTCTTTAATTCTTTTAAAAAGTGGAACTCAACAACTGTGAGAAATTTAACAATGTGCTCCTTGACCAGCAGGTTGAACTCAGTGGTCACCCTATTTTTGGCAGTATTTTCTGTTAGCAGGAGTGTACACAGTGCACTGATTTTATAGGATAAGTCATGACCAGGTAGATGACAGTCACCTTGAAATAATTTGCTGTGCCAATATGTTGTTCCATAAGAGGTAGGTAGAGGCTTCTATCTGCCCACAGAAGTTGGTGTTTCTGTGCACTGAACTAATGAATGGTGTCCAGCTTTGCTGTTCAAAACAAGAACTTGATCAAATGTGAACCAGTATTAATGTTCACTTTTTCATTAGCTGATGAACTTAGACTCTCCATTTTTGTCAAAGAAAATGTAGACATTTTTGGAAGCTGAATGTCATATTGGTGTCAGTTTTAAAACTGTTTAGAGTGAAAGGAAACATGCTGCTCCAATTTAAACAGTTCTTTGTTGTGGAGTTTAAATCAACTACAATACTTTTCTGTTAAAAGGGGATGAGAATAAAATCAAAATAGTGAGAATAAAATCAAAATAGTTCAGAATTAGCTCATTAAAATGTTTATCTTGAAATATATCAACTTAAACAGATGATTCATTTATGTTGGATTTTTTTTGGTTTATTGGAAGTTTTAAGGTTTCCTCACCCTGATTCAGGATGGGGAATTTTGCTGGAAATTTTGCTGGTTGCTTTTTTGCAATGTTCCCATGCTAAGTACCTTTGGGGAGGAGATGAATGTGATAGCACATACTCATACAAGGCAGACCTTAGGTGTGTTCTTCACCAGTGCCCATAATTACCTCCTATTTATTGTGTCACATATTTGCTGTGTGATAGTAAGAGTGCTAAATAGGTGTGCCAATTAATGTGACCCACAATCTCCGTTTTGAGAAGCTGATACTGGTGAATTACCACTTTTTTGTTGCTTTACTACAGTTGCACTCAACTGTAGTAAAACATGAGTGGTTTCTTTGAGTGGAGAGCAAAGTGATCTCCTGGGGAGTGTTCGCTACACAAGTGTTTTGGCCTAGTGATTAAGGAGCACAAACTTGGAAAAAACTGAATTCTGTTCCAGTAGAGAGAAACATTGTCTTTCTGCAGCTCAGCCTCTCTGGGTACAAAGTGGCGCAGTGGCTGCTGTGAGATTAAAACATTGGATGCTCAGCACTGGTGTTGAGTAATGTTCGGATGAGGGGCAAATAAACACCTTGGTCTGCAGACAGGCAAAGTGCCTGGGCTTTAACCAGCAGCTTGTGTTTTGAGTGGTGTGGGGTTTTTTTTAACAGCATAAATGGGAAATGAGAAAACAAGTGATAGAACATGTCAAAGGGGAGACCACAATTTCTCAGTTCCTTTTGATACTGCTCAGCTGACAGCTCAGTTTCCTTGCTCTCCCTGTGTCTTGGTATCCTGACAGAGGCCTTGTTTTCCCCATCCCATGTGGAGTTCTGGCTCCTTCTTCATCCAGAGGCTCTTGAGTAATCCAACAGGAAATTGCAATAACTCTCAAGAGTAAACAGTACCTCAGTCTTGGCTTTGTGATAGTCCCATACAAAGCACCCCTTTAACCTTTAGGTTTGTGGTTATTCCTTCACCTTGAGTCATCCTATCAAATTTTGGTAGACTTGGGCTAAAAGTCATGCTGCTCTCTGAACCAGCAGAGCAGGAAAATGCATTTCCAAAGTGCCACAAGTTTCCCTTCTGCATAACTTCCTCTTTTGCTGCATGTTTAATTTTTTTTGAAGTTGAAGATGACTCAGGATAGCTGTAGTAAGGCAGAAATACTTCCTTCAAGGAAGATGACAAATAGTGTATACCTGTAGCATGTGTACAAATCTATTTAAAACCCCCCACAACTTATGTGGTTTGGCCCTAAATTAATAATAAAACATTTAATTTTAACAATTCCATTATATTTTCAGCAAAATCAGTTCCAACAGAGGATGAGTGAAGCGGAAGGTGATAGGAGATCACTGCCAAGGAAGGGTCCTGCAGTTGGGCGGTATGGTCCAGACTGGCTATTGTTTATATTTTAGCTTCCCCTTCTGCCACCCTGTGCTAAACACAGAATGTCCAGTGTTTATAGATACTTAAACATGGTATAGATCTCTATATAACCTTTGTTAACTGCATCCAACTTCAGCTGAATCCCACTCCTATAAATCTCTTCATGAATAACTGCATGAGGTACCTGTGTTCTTTTTCATGTTAGGTGGAAGATGAAACTAGGTGACTTTAATAATCCCTTCAGACATCAAATCTGTGAAGTTATGCTCTCTCAAAAGAGTAGCTAGGTTGGCAATATCCTGAACTTAAAATCAATTTAAGTACTCAAGCTCAAATTCACCAAGATTTTCAGATTTTTGACATGAGTTGAATAGAAGCTGTTGCTAATTGATTGGGGCCAGAGATTCTCAATGTCAGGAGCAGTATAAATATAAATATTTTGCATTGGACTTGGAGTATTAGCCAGGACCTGATACTATTAATCTCTGTGTAAATGGCAAGACTGTATAGTCAAATAGCCTGGATTTGACATCCTTTGGGAAAGACAAAGTATGGATCTGAGAGCTATGAGCAGAACTTGGTACCGCTGAAAGCTGCCAATATCAAGTGAGTCCTTAGGTGACATTGTCAATTAATGAAACTCTTCAGCTTTCAACACAACTGTTCCTTCCTGGGCCGTTTTAGCTTATGTGACACAGCTGGTAGCTGTGATGTCTGGGACTTTGGAATGCTATCAAGTTTGCCTCCTGAAAAGAAATTATACTGGAACTAAATCCGAGTTGCATGAGGAGCTCCTTAAAATGTAGCTAAAATTTAATCGCTGTACTTAGGAATATAAAGCATTTTGAGATGGGCCTCGCCTACCTGGTAGGCAAATTGCTGTGTCATGGGAGAGATAATCCTTTCCTTTCAACATGTGCAAATTTGTAATGTATTAAAATAAGGAGACTAATTATGTTTAAATTTAATTTCTTTAATTAAAAAAAATAATTTTGAAAAACATATTAAATGAAGTCTTTGATTTTTCCCAGTAGGCTCATGCTTGATTTGTCTCCTGATCCCTCCTTGACTGTGATGGGCTATTATCCACTTGCAAATTCCTTGGCTGAACTTGTGGAGAGCAGAGTGGCCATGAGCCAGAGATCTTCCTAGGAATGTAATGTGTCCAGGCTTTTGAACAACCAACAGCCCTGATTCCATGCTGGGCCTGTGTGAGCTGGCATCTTGTCCCTGTGCTAGTCTTGTGGTAGCATGAGAGGTGAAGTCAATGCAATAAAATTTAGGTAATTTATGGTAATGTCACATGCCAGTGTCATAAAGCCCTGAATTAGAACAGAATGAAGAATGAAGGAGATGGAGAACAGAAACTGTTTCATAGGAGCTGTTTCAAAAGTCATTCAGTTTCAGAAATAATAATTTCTTTTTTCTCTCTGAAAATAAGAATGCATTTGACATTTGTGCAATTAAAAGAAAAATTCTCTCTTCTTCCCCCCAGTTAAATGATTTTTATTCTAGAATATCTTCCAACTGCTTTCAGAGCAGCACTGATGGCAATTTTTCTGTGACAATCCTTTGTATTAGTAGTATATATCAGCCCAACTGGATGGGCTGGCTTAAAATTGCATTACAGTGGGACTGTGTCATTTGCAGCTGTTTGAGCTTTTCCTGTCTCTTCAATTAAGCTACATTTATGATGATCCTCAAATTAACCTAATTCCTTTAACTGAAAGGAGATGGGATGGCTTGAATCAGGGATATTCCCCCCCCCAGCCATTATCACACTGGTCTGCAACAGGGCACCCCACTCCTTTATTGGTGCTTGCACAAGACCATAGGAAAAGTCATCAGTGATGCCAGTAACAAGAAGTTTTCTCCCCAACAGTATATAGCTGTGGTCAATTTTAAAAGACAGTTGGGAACTTCCTTGTGTAGGAACAATCCTGTTTCATTTTCTTCTCAATCCTGCTTTTGATTCTTGAGCATTTCTACCTGTATGGTTGCACCATGCCCTCCCCTCCACAAGTAAAAAATGTCCCTCTGTCCAAGCAAGAGGACTCAGTGTTACTGAAACAGCTGAAGTAGATGGATTTTACTTCTACTTTAGGTAGATGTTGTCTTAGATCCAGATATATATAGTGTGATCTCCTTCACTATCTCCCTGAGGCTACAGGTGCTTTTCTGAAAAAAAAAGCCCATTACCTGGGCTCCCATGGCTGTGGGGAATATGAACCTGCCTTTTTTTCATCCTGTCTTATTTTTGTACTGGACAGCAAACAAGCTCTGAACTTCTAATCCTAAAACTCAAAAACTGAAAGGAGAATAAAAAAGGAAATTACTGTCTAGTGCTGCTTTCTAGTCCTCAAGTACATGGCATGGTACATGGCATCGTTAGTAGCATTTGTATCATGGAACTTCACCTTGAGCAAAAACCTGTGACAAGTTACTCCACAATAATAAACTAACTCCTATAGGCTCTAGCCTTGTGCCAGGCCTATTTGATCCCTTAAAATAAGCCACTAAAGATCCTTTTACTGCTAGAAGAGAAAGTTCAGCTTCCTGCCCAGTGTCCTTCACTTAAGTAGAGAACTGGTGCAGTGTGCTTTGTAAAACAGAAAAATACCATTTCTGGTTACTAACTGTGTGATTCATGCGGAACTGTAAGTGCTTATGTCCGTCAACCCCGCCTTCTTTATGAGCAGTGTTGCTACAGTGAAGAATGCTGTTACCTCTTGCCCTTACCAGGTGGGGGAAAGGTTGTTCTGTACTTATCAGAAAGAATTGAGTTGTGCAGCAGCCACTCGGGATTAATGAAGCATCCAACTCCAGAACTTCTGTAAGGGTGACACTGTTCCTTTGGAAATGTAAATGCGTGATGGTGCTCTGAAAAGCCCATTTGAAACTGGCACTCTTCTGGAGGCCGGGAGCTGTACTTGCTGGCATTAACGCTCTAAAATGGCTATTAGAGTTTGTCCCAAAGAGTTTATTAACAGGGACCAGGCAGAGGAGATGGACAACAGGTAGAAATTGGAGGTGACGCATGGAGAGGCTGAGATGAAGCTTGTACTGTAGCTAAGACTGAGCCGTGGTAGTTTTTAGTGTTGCAGTTCAGATCCACTCTCATTCCTGGGAGGAGGCTGTGTGGTACAGGCAAGAGAAAGACATCCTTTTTATTTCTTTCTTTTCTTTTTGATGTTTTTCCTTTTATTTATTTTATGTTCCCCCAGGCTGTGCAAGCGAAAGTCTGTGGCAGGGTATTGACCAGACCTAAGGGCAAAAGAAGGGCAGGAAGAGTCTACTTTGCATTTTAATTCCCTCTATTGATTTGTTCTACATGAGAAACCATTCTCATAGTAATGTACCACAGGGAAGCATTGTTACTTTCAGTTATTTAGTTCCCAGTCTTTCATACTGGATGTGTACCTTCCTGGCCAGCTTTCCAGTTTGATTGTTAATCTTCTGTAACATGCAAACTAGTGATGACTGACACGGAATCACTGATACGGTTTGTGTTAGCTTTGGGTAGGGTGTGAATTACATCAGCCCAATGGCCTTCACCTTCCAGCAGGTAAAGGTTGGGTTCATGTTTCCTGTGCTTTTCACCATTCTTTTGGAGGTGTAGAAATTTAGAGAGAACCACATATTAATGTAGCCATTAAAGGAGAGAACTGCTTGACACTGCAGAGATGCTGTAACTCTTCCCTAGGGTTTGGATGCTCTCTATTGCTGTTTGAGGAGCATTACTGCAGCATCAGTGATGCCTCAAGATTTAGCTTTTATATTTTTCAGATCCTGTATGCATTAGTGTATAACTCTGGACTCCATACAGAGTGTTAGTAAGCTCTCTTCACATTTTGGTTAGACAAAACAATCCTTCCAGGCCTGAGAACCAAGGTCACAATCACAGCCTCAGGCCACAGGCCCCAAAAAGGATAAACAAATGTGAAGGTGGGGGGTTGGGCATAGAGCAAACTGGGGGACTATGACTTCATTACCTGACACTGTAATTGGAGGATTGACCCCTGATAGGCAGAGACCAAATTTAGAATTGTCTGAAAAGCTTGTGACCATCGTCCATCTTGGGTGTAGCCTCTGCAAGGCTCCTGCACTGCCCAAGGTCTATCTATTGAAGGCCTTTAATAAATACCTACTTTATTCTCTTAACTCTGTCTAGCCTCTGTTCTAGGTAGACACTCCAAGGCATCACCAGCAATTATTTTTACTGCTGAGTAAAGCCAGTGTGAGGCAGCTTTATTTTAAGCTTCTGTAGTGGAGTCTGAGTTGATTTAGACTTAAGACCAAAACTCCAGCTGGTCTTTTTCAGCAGGCTTCTTTAACAGCATCTGGGGATTTTGGGAAAGGGACAGACAGGAATTTCCCTGTCTCTGTTTTGCAGCTGAGTTCTAGGCTTTCTGTTTGTTCTTTAAATGCTGTAATGGATGATGTACAGGAAGCCCAAGATACGTGGCACTGAAGTTTTATTTCTTTTAAAGGTTTTATCAGTTTCAAGGATGGCTTTTTCAATAGCTATGTTCTTTTCCAGGGTGGAGAACGTACTCCCCTTGGGAAAGTACTAAGAAAGTACTAAGTATTAGAGCAGATTTAATGCTGCTCAGAGCTTCCCCTGTTGAATACCTTCCCTTAACTGAAGATCATGTATTTAAAACTTGTCATTTAAATGCAAGTCCTGCTGCCCAGATGGCCCTTAATACATGAATTGTATTTATCCAAAGACAGACTGGAGTGAAGGGTTGGGAGTAAAAGCTGTGGCAAGGGCCCCTATCAATGATATCCTTAACTGATCAGGAGAAAACCCCACTAATTTGTAATTTTTAGATTCCAAGAGACCCTTTTTCTGCTGTGAAGCTGTAACAAGCATCTCTAATCTTTTCCCTTGGGTGTTCACATTGTATTTTAGTACTAGAGGATTAAGTAAATCATGTGCCCAGGGAGTTCAGTATAGTGGTCTGGTCATTTCTGCAGTACTGTATCTCACCAGCAGAGCCTCCAGCATGCAAGTATCCTGCATCCAAGGGAATGCTGCTGCATTTGGCAGTCAGGAGAATCCACAGAGCACGGTGAGTCTGAATTAGTAATAGGTCTCAGGTTATTGTGCTCAACGCTTGCTTGCAGGTAAGTGGGATGACAGCAGTGCTGGTTGGGATGGACATGCTGGCTCTTGTGGTTTCCCTGGAACGAGTTTTGTGGAGAAGATTGTGTTTCCCAACTTTTGCTGCTGAGTATATCCCCTTGTGAGGGGGAAGTGCCTGTTGCTGGGTCAGCACAACCCTGGGTCACAGAGCTGCCTGCAGAGTGTTTTCAGTGGGCTGTCACTGAAGGGCAGAGCTGTGATGTCCAGGGAAAGGTGAGCAGCTCTCAGGAGAGCACAGAGCCACAAGCCAAGGAACAGGGGTGCTCCCCAACATCAGTGTGTTAGACCTCTTTCAGCAGCAAGTCCAAAGAAAACCCTCACACCCAGACAGTCCAAGGTCGGTATTTTCACCCTCAGCCAGAACAGGACACAAGAAACATTTCAGCTTGCACTGTTGCCCAGAACAGAGTTCAGAAAGACAAAGCCAGGATCCTTGAAGACAGGAGGCCAAGAGTTGGTGTGTCCCTCCAGGTGTTGCTTCTTGTGTTTGTTCTCCAGGGTGGAGTTCTGTAACTTTACTGCTGCATTGAAGGGTATGTATTTAGCAATGTGTAACAAAGTTGGCTCGCTCAGGAGAGATTGTATTGAGCCTTTGTGTCATATTCTGACTCAAAATGAGTTGTTTAGGGTTAGAGTAGATGTTGGAATACACACTGTCAGTGTGATGATTTATAAAGCCATAAAGTGGAACTTGCAGCTCCATGAAGACAGATCCTGCTTGATAAAAAACACAACTTGAAGACTCCCTGATTTAAAAATAATCATAATAATTCATTGTAGAGTTGCTGTTACATGAAGCCATAGTGGTTTAACCCCAGCCAGCAGCTGCTCACTAATCCCTTCCACTTCTCTGCTGGGATGGGAGAAGACTTGGAAAAAAGGTAAATCCCACGGGTTGAGACAAGAACAGTTTAATAATTGAAATAAAATATTATAATAATAACATAATTGTAATGCAAAGAGAGACAACAAAAAAGAGAGAGACAGAGCAAGGTATCAGCTACCAGGGAGAAAATAAATAAAAGTGTATTTAAAAAACTAAATACTTAACAAGTCTATCCCATGACACAAAGCAATATTAGTCCACTCCAGTCTGGTCTCAGGGAGAGGAAGTTACTTGATAGAATTCAACTACTTAAGTGCTTTAGGCACTGTGTCTTCTATTAGGGACCCCTCACCTACTCAGGATGGGAACAGTCTACTATCAGAGCAGAAGCAGATCCTTACAGAAACAGATCTTTTCCAGGAAAGGTTTATTTTTCTGATCCAGAATATAATTGGACTTGGAAAAACATCACCAAGAAGCCAGTAGTCAGTCCTGTTACCTTGGCCATAGGTCTCTCCTTCAGCCCACATCCCTGTTCCCATGTGCCATGAAGTAGTAGGTTCTTGTTTGCCATCATGTGGATACTGCTTCTTGTAGTTTCACGTGATTTTGGAAAGGTTCCACTTTTATTCTCAGGGATAATTCTACTGAATCTCAAAATCTTACTCTTTTTTTTAGGACAGAATTTTTGTTTTCTGGCCAGCTGAATTTTTACATTCAGAAGTGCAAATCCTTTGCCTTGTAAATGAAAGAGTAAATGAAAACCTTCCAATGGCTTGTCAGCCCTGCAGTCTGTGTCTTGGATACAGTAGGGAGCTTGTGTTCAGTTCAGAAGTTAATGGACATCTGGGGCAATTTCTAGGTTGCTGTCAGACAGAGAGCTATTAGTGGACATTTTGGCCTTATAGGAAAGGTTTAAATTATAAAGCGG
>VXAX01005624.1:154025-234182 GCA_013399835.1 Leptocoma aspasia | reverse complement strand
GAAGAAAGGGGGGGGGGGGGGGGGGGGGGGTATCTTTCCCCTTAAACAGAGTCTTTGTTTTATTCTGTGCTTCAGTTATTGCTATTCTTTGTCTGCTTTCCTTTTCTAGGATTTTTTTCCAATAAGCAAAAGGAACACAATTGCAAACATGCTAAGACATTGCTAAACCACACATAATTTAAAGAGGAAATTAGTATTTTGTTGAATAAATGAGAGTAGATAAGCTCCTACTTGGAAACTAAAGAGCTCCAAACTTCTACAAGGCATCTCCTGCCCCAGGCAGGGTAGCTGCTAGAGAAGCTTATTACATTAGAAATGCTGAAATGTTTTGATGATGAGCCAAAAAATGGGCGCTCTTTAAATATTATCATCCATTCTGGTGCCAGAGACCTGCTTGCTGGAGGAAAACAAAAATAGTTTGAATGTGGGGCTGGAGTTTTGTTTTGTTTTGATCTTGTGTTTGAATTGCTGTGTAATTGCCCCTGTGTTGTTGATTTGTGCTTGAAGGTTGCCCGAGGTCTGGACAAACCTGTTGAGGTAATTGAGGCTGTTTTTATTCTGCTGGCCCATGCTGGATTCCTGAGTGCCGCTAAAAAAAGCCATTTCTTGGCTGGAGAGGCACCAGCTGCACAAAGGGCACAGTTCAGGTGTGGAGCTGGTGGATTTATGCCAACCTTCACCACTGCCAAAGCTGGAGCACTGAATGACAAATGTGTCACAGTTTAGCCAAACTGTCCCGCACCCAGCAAAGGCTTTGTGGTCTCATTACACTTAACAAGCTCGTTCATGTGTTTGTGGACAGGTTCAGAGATGCACATGCCCTTCAGACAGATCATTAATGAAATGGAAAGATTCTCTGCAGATTGTGGCTCTTCAGTTCTCCTAAAATCAACCACTGCTTTCAGCATTCTATCTCTTTCATGTTGGTAAACAAAAGGGGGACTGGAAATATTTTGAGAAATTGATTTTCAGAGCAATCTGTCACAAGGGATGAGAAGTGGCTGAGTGTAACTGAAACACTTCTGCAGAGAGCTCACACCCAAAAATAATTAAGTAAATTGTTGTAGTGCAGATATAAGGTATATTTCAACCAGGGATATCTTAGTTTTATCATCTTGTTAATGACAGTACATAAATGTAATTTTACATTCCCTGGGTATTTATCTACCATGTGTAAGATGTCACATCAGGTGACAAAATCCAAGTTGTGAATTTCCAGGAGGTTTGATTAAAACCAAGTTCCCCTTCATGATACTGAAAGTTCTCTTTTAGTCTGAACTTGTGTAACTGTGTTTGTATGTGGTGCATTCAGATCTTTAGGTATAAGTGCATATGTGGTTTGTGGTGTCCAGGATCACAGCTGCAAAGCATTACTTGAAATGTTTCCAACAAAACCTGATTCCTACCTGCATGTTCAGTACATTCCTTTTGCCCGTGTTTAGAATAGGGAAGTAATTAAAGTTGGAAGCATATGAGTAAGAAGCACAAAGTGTTAGTTATAAATGGAGGAGATTTTCCCAGGTCAGCATAAGGTTGGTCCAAATCTGATAATTTTGTCCAGTGCTGAGCATTACTGCTGAATGAGTTCTCAGGTGGAGGATTTTTCCTCAAGAGCTTTATTTAGCAGAGGCACGCCAGGCTGGGAATGCCTGAGGAACATGGTGTTATCAGCAGCTGTAACTAAGCCTCAGCAAAGACAGAAGCAAAAGGGGATTGTCTGCTACAAAATGTATGTCCAGCTCTGAAATACAGTAGGGCAGAAATCTTTCTCTTTTAGGTTTTGCCCTATTTATAGCTGTAAATACTTAGTCCTTTCACTGGAGTAGATTAACCACAAGTGCTTGGGGTAAATATTTTGGGAAAGCTCTTACTCAGGCCATGTACACTCCATCAGGATCTGAATACAACTTCATTCAAGCAGATATTCCAGTTGGCAGCACTTCTGCCTCTCTGTTAATTAATGTGTCTCATCCTTTTCCAGGATTCAAACCTTACAGTACACACGGATAACCCAGACCTAACACCATGTTTCCAGAACACCATCCTGGTGTGGATCCCCAGCATTTACCTGTGGAGTGCTCTGCCCTTTTACCTTCTCTACTTGAAGCGCAACAAACGAGGGTACATCGTGCTGTCCATGCTGAGCAGGTTCAAGACGGTGAGAGCTCTTTGCAGTGCCCCACATGCAACACAGAATTCATTTTTATTAGTTCAGCATCCAAGGAGGTGCTGCAGTAGGGTTTAAACTAATTTCCCTCTTATTTATCATATTGAAGAGCTTGCTCATAGGAACTAAACAGTGTGCATACAGATCTCTGAGGAAGGAAATCCATCCTAGGAGTCTGCCTTCCTGAGTAGAGGGAAGAACTCATTGCTCTGCCTTGAGCAATCCCCCTTTGTGAGCCAAAACCGTGCTACTTCACCCTTAAGTAATGTTTAAACCACTAAAAGTTGCAGAACAAAGATGTTAAAGTAGGTCTAGTGGGAATTTTATCTCTTTGTGAAAGTAAGCATGAGAAGGGTTTTTTCACATCACTCTCCCAAATAACAGTGTGATTTCATCTGCACCTTGTGCTTAAAAGGTGTCAGCAGGTGCTTTCTGGTGTCAGCAGCCCCTCAGGTCTGTGCGTGGCTGGGTTTAAGAACAGCAAGGAAGTCGCTTTCCATAGGCCATTAAATAACTCAGCTTATTTCTGGAAAAAAACACCAGGCTTCTGCTTCTGCGCATGTCTGCCTTTACTCTGGATGCTGCCTGTGTTTCCAAACAAAACTAAATAGGGGGAGATATCCAGGCAAATACATTAGTCTTTCTACTGGTTATGATTGGAAATCCCTCAGAAAGCAGTTGAGATGAGATCCTTGGATTGAGTGCAGTGGGACAGTTCATCAGACTGCAGCTGATCAGTGCTATGATTGTGTTTACACAGCTTCGTTTTGCTGGGAATCTGTGAATCTGAATGGGGTTTTTTTTAGCTCTCTGACCATTCTGGAGAGGAGATTACCAAATGTTGTTTCTGTTTGCCTCCTCGCAGCTGTTTGGTGTCCTGCTGTGGTGTGTAAGCTGGGCAGATCTCTTCTACTCTTTCCATGAGCTCCTGCAAAACAGAACCCCTCCACCAGTCTATTTTGTAACTCCACTGGTCGTTGGCATTACTGTGGTTCGTAGCTGTTTTCTGTTCACTATGACCAGTATGAATAACTTGTTCCTAGACAGATGAAGGATGAAGGGCCCCTTTGCCTTCATTGCCTTATCTGGACCTCTTTTAACTGAATTATTAGTATTTGTATCACTGAAGCAAATTTTGCTACCGAAAAAGCCAGTGTCACAAATCTCTCTTTCAAGTAGATTCAGCTTTGTAAATTAAAATATTTGTAATGAAGAGATTGTTCTGCCTTCCAACCTGCTTTCACGTATTTCTCCAGGCTTGTGATCCAGGTCTGGAGAGAATTTGAATAGGACTTTGCTTAAATAGAGAGATACAATAGAGCATGGCTTGAGCATTGTTCAGTATAGTATTGGACTTTGTAAAGCTGTGTCTGTTATCTGGTGGTTGTTCCTCCATTAAGCAAAACAAGTTGGCTTTGGCTAGGATGACAAACAGGCTTGTGGCTATTGTATGAAAAATAAAGCAGTAAAATTTACCCATTAAGTTTTTTTATTTCCTTGGTTAATTTCTTTTAAAAATCTAATTTTCTAGACAAGTTATGATGGTCCATCTGGATTGGAGAAATGGCAGCTCCTACATTTGTTTAAAACATTTGTAGCTAATATTTAATTGTTCCCTGCTCTATGTGCAAAGGTTTAAAAATTGAATTCTGAAGTTGAGGCTCTGAAAACAACAAAACAAATTATTTCACAGTTATTTGCTCCTCTCCTTAGATGACGGAGGTTTTGCCATTGGCTTCTGTGAAGTCATGATGGGACTCATTTCAGAGAGGTCCTGCTGTTCTGGTGTCCTTCCAGTCAATGGTGGCTCTAAGAAATGCCACCTGAGAGTGGAAAGAGGGAGAGCACTGGGATGGGGTTGTGTTCATGTGTTCCTGTATTTACTTTTACAGCTCTTAGCCACACTGCTTATCCAGTATGAAAGGCTGAGAGGAATTCAGTCCTCTGGAGTGCTCATTATCTTCTGGTTTTTGTCTGTGCTTTGTGCTGTGGGACCCTTCAGGTCAAAGATCATGACTACAGCAGCACAGGTAACAAGCCATCCTTGTTAGCACTTGGGGAATAGGAAATGTAGCATGCACATCCGTGTGAAAAGAATGAATCATCCGAGTTTGGAGTCAGATCTGAGCGCAGGTTTTACCAGAGAGAGAGAGGAGTTTGGTTCTGTTGTCTTGACTCAGACTTGTGTAACTAGAAGGGTACGGAATGTCTCAGGCAATGTCAAAAAGAAGATTTGGCTTAGCCCAGGGCTATACTGGTAACCTGATAGACGTAAGAGAGCAATACCAACACTGTGTATATGTGAACAGGCTCCTGTCTTTTTTTGTCTCTTTCCCTTTTGCTTAAATGGGGATGGGTAGTAATCAGAGAGGATACATTTTAATATGTAAAGTTCCTTTTTTACTTAGGCAGCTTGGCCACATTAGACAGCTCCATGGGCTTCCTTGTGTCAATGCCTGATGTGCTGAGGACAGCATTTTGACTCCACTGGGGCTGGAAATAGAGACAAAGTTGGAGGGAGAGGAAAGAAACCTGGGCTGTTATGATTCCTGTTTGAAAACATATCAGATTCTCCCACTTGTTGAGTTTTCCACAGAAACAAATTTCACTAAGTAGGGCAAGGCAGATTGGTCCAGTGATTAGATCATCAAAGCCTGGGAGAGAAGAAGAGTGCTTGGAAAACATTAAGATGATTGCTTCTCCTCAGTGAAATCAGTGTTGATTCTGTTTGGTGATTTCTTGTTTTTATTCTTGCTTCTTTGTAATATTAGCAGCATTATCCTGTTAGCAAGGATTTTCCTGTAGTGAACTGTTGTAAATATTCCAGCAGAGATTGAATTAAACCTTAACTGAGAGCCTGGGTAGAATTTTATCAGGTAGTATCGCCAATCTGGTGAGATGGTTTCAAACATCACTTAGAGGCAGTTTTAATAAGTGAAAATATTGGACTATCAATGTTGAATCCATAATCATCTTGAAATTGTGGGTGCAGAGCCTTAGAACAAGTCTGGGTAACATTTCTCCTCCTGTGACTGCCCAGAACCAAATATTCCTTCTCTTGCTCTTAAGGTTTAAACATTTTAAGGGAACAATGACAATGTTCAGAACGGTGCTAGGGCATGATAGAGCTGTATAAAAGACATACCCTCACAGCAAGAAGTTTTAGGTAAACTGCAGACTCATAATTAGGAAAAGAAATCTCTCTAGATCAGATGGAACTCTTATTATGCAATGCAGTGGTTTTTCTGCAGCTTCTTCTGAAAGTATTTAACACTCACTGCTTGTCAGTGACAAGATACTAAAGTAAAAGTATATTCTCTGATCTGGGTTGACAATTCCTATACTTAAGACATGATCGTGCAAGAACCCCAAGAGGTAATTTAAAAGGATATTATGTAGACCTGATTCCAGAGGGTGTCTGCGTGCAGTGAAGATGTATAAGCACTTTGAACTTGACATGATTTAATGAAAAGCTTGGAGATAAGCATGTTCTTAGGCACTTGTCAGAGTAAGAGCATACTTTTGTGAGATAATTCCTGCTAGGAACTGCTTTGCAGTATTCAACTGTAGAGGAAGAAAGGAATTGCCAAAGGAAGCAGTGAAAAAGGAGAGAGAGGGAGAGAGAGAGCATGGGGAACTTGGAAGTACAATAAAATGATAATTTACAGTGTCTTTTTTTCCTTCTAGGGCCATGTCAATGAAAGGTTCAGGTTTACCACATTTTACATCTACTTTGCTTTGATAATCATTGAGTTGATACTTTCATGTTTTAAAGAGAAGCCTCCATTTTTTTCCCCTGTTAATATAGATGCTGTAAGTATTTTTCACTTTGCTTTATTTGGATTTTACAGACGATATGGTGTTTTGAGAATTCCATTGAGTGTACTTGTCATTGAAAGCAGTTTTGGATTGTCATAGAGATGGCAGTACTTAGTGACCCTCTTACAAAACGCTGGGTATGGAGAGTAGTATTGGGGTTTGGAGTCTTTCTCCATTATCTGTGTCATCAGAAATGGCTTGAAGCTGTGTAGTAAAAGCAGCTCTCCTGCTTGCTGCTTCACAGCAGTGTAAATTATATTTATGAACACTGAAATGTAATAATAATTATTTTAGGAGGGTTTTTTGAGGATATGGTGCTCTACTTGCTTAACATGCATCTCAAGTTAGTGAAAGTCCATGAGGTTTGTCTTAATAAATGAGTTCTGTATGTGTTGAGAACAGATATGGAAAAACATTAATAACAGAAGATTTTAGTGGTGTCACAGGTTAAATTTCTTCTCCAATTCAAAAATAGTCCCTATAATTGGATTTATGTTTGAACCAAGCTGAAAGAGAAGTTGAGCCCGTGTTCTAAAATGAGCATCTCAGAAACTGTAGAATGACATTTTACTTTATAGGTGTGATTTAAAGGCAGTATATGAAGCAGTTTTTTAGGTATAAAAGAAGTTCAGTGTGACATGGGAAATGAAAGAAATCAATTTTATGTCTCATTAGGACACAGGTACGTACATGTAATATACCATATAATATGCCAAAAATTGTCAAAGTAGACTGTTGTCTATTAAAGTAAATGTCTTGCTTTATTTATTTTAGTTTTTCCCCCCCATAAATTCTTTATAGAATCCATGTCCAGAGTTAAATTCAGGCTTCCTGTCAAGATTGACATTTTGGTGGTTTACAAGGTGAGTTTTCTCTTCAAGCTGTTGGACAGCTGACAAACCCAAAACCTGCTTGTGATCTGTGTTGCACAGAATGAGCAGTACAGAGATTTTCCTTCTGTGAGTAGTTGATGTTGGATGCTCTTTCATCCACAATGGTGTCAGCATTTTGAGCATTTTCCTTTCTAGAAACACAGAGCCCAAACTTTTTTTCTGCAAAGTATGGCAGCAACAGTATCATGACAAATAGGATGTGCAGCCTGGCTGTGTTCAACACATGCTGAAATATAACCTAAACCAAGATGTAGCTCTATGTTCAACAACATAAATTGTGGCAGCTTTTCACCCAGCTGAGGGTGCATTTTGTTTCCTGTTGAGGTTCATGGGTGAATGCTTTTTAATAGGGAAATTTTCTCTGCAAAAGGGAAGGTAAACTGGGTTGTGTATATAAATTATTGCCACCAACTGAGGCTGCAGACAAAAGGTATGTGTATCAAAGATAGAAATTTGAGATTGGGCTTGCCACTCCATGATAAAGAAGTGGAACAGCTGTCAAAGGTCATGTTAAGACCCAGTTTTTCCACAGTGGTTGAGAGCTTCCTTCTTCCACCCATGTAACTTTATTGTCCTGGTAACAACCCAGTAAAGTTCTTTTTAGTGAGAGGATGAGAACTTTCTAAACTTCGAGAATGTTCAGCTTCCCCAGTGGCATTCTTGGCAGCTAGGATGTTTGTATCCCTTGACAAAATTCCCCTTACAGTTATGGAACTGTAGTTTTCAGAAAAATCTGGTTTTCCTTTCACTCCAGTGAGCTCCACTTTTGCATTTTGTTCACCTCTGACAGTTATTCCAGATCGACTTTATTATTTTCACTTCTAAAGCTTGACTGTTTCCATTTAACACCACAGTTTCATCCAAATGCTTCTGGTAGTTGGTTTTGATTGTCCTCTTTTTTTCTTTTTCTGAAGTGGTGTTTTCAATAAAATACATGTAATTAGAAATACATCATGTCCTTTCCTTAATTGCAAACATCAATAAAAGGAACAAAGGGTGATAATTATTCTCCCATCTCCCTCTCTGTGGAATATCTTCTTGCTTTTGTTACCTTAATAGTCCTAGAGTTACTGGCAATGCTTTAAGTACTGTTTTCCAAACTAAATTGAACTGATCTTCTCCATATGTGCAGCATGGCAATTCATGGGTACAAAAGGCCTCTTGAAGACAAAGATTTGTGGTCACTGAATGAAGATGACACTTCAAAAACTATTGTGCAACAACTGAGTAAAGAGTGGGATAGAGAAAAAGCAGAGTGCAAACAGTAAGTACACAAACAAGTCTACAAACTTGAGAGATTGATCTTTCAAAACTCATAAATTGCTCATCCATGAAAATGAGCCAACTAAAAATGCATCTGCCATTTCAACCTTTCTGTTCTTCACTCATTAATAGTCAGACTTTCTTATTTTAGTATGTCTAGGCAGAGGCAAACAGGAGCCCTGTGGGGCTTGTGTGCCACCAACACACTTTTTAGGTGCTAAAAATCTCCATGGGCAGGGGGTGCCACTTCCCATGTGGAGAAGGGCTGAAGATGTGTGAGGAGAAGCTGTTGAGTTGGTTGGGTTGTAGAAAATTAACAACTTTTCATCACTGAGCTGATAGTTGTCTAACTGCATAATTGCATCCCTCTCAGGCATGTTGGAGCACAGCTTCTGGGTACATAAACCAAAAGGAATTTCTCATCATTTCCACCATGAGTTTTTTGGCCTGGCAGTATTTTTAGCCTTAAAGCTCTCAGCAGTGAGCAAGTCTTCACTTCCCAGTAGTAAAGATAAGAAACTCAAAACATGCGAAAGGCAGGAAGGGAAGAGACATCCCACTTCATTGCTGAGACCTTACTGCTGTTGCCTAGAAAACTAGCAGCAAAATTGTCCTAGTCTCTGATGGAAATGGGATAAGGGTCAGAACTTGCCTACATTTATACCCCTGTTTGAGAGGATTTTCTTCTTATTACATGTTCTGTCCTAATCTAATCTTAAAAAATTATCTATTGTGCAACTCTATTTCCTTCTCCCACTGTTTGTAATCCAAAATGTTTCCAAGCAAAGAGATGTGATAATAGTGTGTTTCAGATGAAAAATGTCAATAAGGAGGAGGCTTGTGCTTTCATTTCCTTTCATTGTGAAGATTTCTTCTCCATGTGGAGGCTTTCCTCTGTTCTCTTTTGTGCATGTCCTTGCCAAATTGGAAAGACCCTATTATTTGATAATATTAGGAGAGAATTGTCATTTTCTTGGCAAGGCTAAATATGATGTGGAGAGTTCCACTTTGCAGCTAAAATTTGAAATATTTCCAGGACTAACACCAGCAGCTGTCCACTAGTGCTCTGTGTGGATGTGTTATAGTTCTACTTCAGAGTTTATTTTGGGGTTTTTTTTCATTGTCTTAATGTCTCTATTTTTATGGTGTCGAGTAATGTGCATAGTCTGGGTTCTGGTCTTTTTGCACAGACATAAATCTTACTCCCTCAGGCTATTTTACAGTAAGAGCACAGCCGTCATGCAGTAGTGTATGGGGTCCAGGAAAACTTTTACTAGGAAACCAGAAACTGTGCCTGGAGTTTTGTTCATTGCATTTTGGAAACTATTAATATAAACTAGGGCCAGTTGGCAATGAATTTAGCCATAAATTAAGAGTCATATTTAGCTCAGGTAAAATTTTGTGGCAACTGTATTAACGATTCTAAGATGGAGAAAAGAGCAAAAACAAAGCAAATCACTGTACTCTGAATTTCTGGGTTTCATGGAACTCTAAAAGCTCTGCTTATTCTTCATTTATAAGTAGATATTCTCTATTACTTCCTGTCAAATAATAGTAGTAGTTACTTGTGAGACATTGTAAATAGTTTTTTTCCTTTTAACTCTCATTAAATCTGCTCTGAGCAAGCTTTTATGACATTAAAAATGCTGTGTCAATTTGTACATGTGTTGAAAGTGTGATGAAATGTATTCGTAGTGTACATAGTAGTAATTTATTTCTAAAAACTTAATCAGTTGCAGCTCTGACATAGCTGAAGCTTTAAACTTGTTTTGTGGTAATGATAATCACATTTCTGTTGTTCCCAAACCTTTTTTGCTTCACTGCTGTCATGTGAGTTATTGTTAAATAATTGCTAAAAATTCATTTGTTTCTAGTGAGTTACAGGAGAGACCAGCATTGATTTAAAATGTTACTATAGATAATACAGCACACAAAGAGTATTTTTCCTTTCTTTTGTTTTCTTTGCTTATATGGCTGAAGTTTCTACTCACTCACTTTACTGATAAGTGCAGTTTCTTCTGAGAAAGTTAGAGCTGTGCTGGATGGAGAAGAGAGAGCTGGAATGCATTTTCACTCATTTTTAGTTAGCTTCTGATTTTGGAGACTGTCCTTATGAAGACATATTGAAGATGCAGGGCCTTATCAGCACCAGTGAGGAACGGTGTGTTTTCCCATGAGATAAATCAGTACCTATATCTTCCCTGCTATAAATTATGGCAACCAGACATATGCTCTTTGCTTTGATAAAAAGCTGGGTGTGAGCAGTCCCATACACTGCTGAAAACCTGACCTCATCTAACTACAGGCAGTAAACACTAAAAGTGCATTTTCTTCCTTTGGGACTCTTAGCTCCAAGAGAATCATTGCTTTGCTGTTAGCTCAGTGTAATAAACATTTTTAATAGCACAAAGTCAGAGGCAAGTAGTCTTGTTTCTTCAAATCCTTCAATGAGTTTAACAGTCTGGTTGCCAGAAAAACAGGGCTTTGCTGATAAACTCTCAAGGTTTGATCTGGAAGAAAAAGACAACACTGTTTGTTCTTGTCTGGGGAAAATAAATTGTCTGGTTTAGGTTCTCCCCGTGTCCTCAAGTTTTATTGCAAAGATGGTGGGATTTGCAAATGGCTTTTTCTGAAAGGATGTGGACAAGGTTATACATGTGGACTGTTTGCTTCAGTGATCACAGTGAATACTTGCAGGCTGTTTGAATTATTTGACTCTGCAGTTAGCCAGCTCCAAAAAATCTGCACAAATGATTTATGAAAAATCATGAATTCAACCTCACTTGGTAGTACTTACAAGTTATTTTTCAAATGCCTTCTGGTAAATATTCATTGTTTCTAGGGTGTCTTTTCCATCTGTTTTTTCTTGTAAAGCTTATGTGCCCCATACTAATTTCTTTCTCCCTGTTCCACCTGGACTTAACTTTCCTGTCTGACATTCAGGAAGTTTTTCTCTAGTCCCATAGCCCCCAGGAAACAACAGCAATTTGATATTTTCTGGTAGAAGAGTTGCCAGGCTGATGTTTGAGAGCAATTCATGGAGGAAATAATTTCCCAGAGCATACCCTTTGTTGATGGGCCACAGAAGTCAGGCACCTAAACCCCAAAGGGGCTTCTACAAAACCTACCTGGAGCCCTGGAGAGCAGTTTGGGCACGTTGGGCCCATTTTTCATCAGTCAGTCTAAAAGAGTATGTGGAAGAGTCACTTTTGTTAGCTTATTTGGCAGAGGGAGAGAGGCAAAAAGTATGAAAGGAATCCTAGAATCCTGGAATCATTAAGGTTGGAAAAAACCCTTACGATTATTGAGTCCAATGGTTCACAAAATGATTGCAGACAAACAGGGTTTAAATGCCTTAATTGTCAACTGAATAAAGTTTAGGTACCTAAACCCAAGGTTTCTGTCCTGGAAGAATCTGGACAGCTGTGGTCCAGATCTTGGGGATGGCCCAGCTTTGAAGGTGCTGTGGTTTGTACTCAATTTCAAGTTTCCAGAAATGCAGAACTGTATTTTGAGAGTGCTGGGCCTGCTGCAATGCCTGTCTCCCCAGGGGGACTCATTCTGCTTCTCTGGAAGCAGCTGTGTGATCAGTAAGGGTACAGGTTTAGCACAGCTACTGATTGAACAACAAACACAGGCTCAGAAAGGAGTAGGTGAGGGTGCCTTGTGTGGGATGTCCATAGCACTTCTTTGTGCTATGAGGATTCCCATACAAGAAACTGGAGATCCAAAGTCAAGTCTGTCCTCTAAGGAATTCCAGCCTTCCTCTCCTCCTCCTTTGGGCCACATTCTCATCCCATGGTGATTGATTTTCTGGTCTGTGGAATGCACCCCATAAGTACTGCAGAAAAAAAGAAAAGAAAATAAGATTCAATTGCACAAGAGTGACTGATCCTGAGCACACCTTGATGGTGTTGGAAGTCTAGCTGTTGGTCAGCAGCAGAGCAGAGGAGGGTGCAGACTTAGGAGTGTTCCTGCATGCTGTTCACACAGGGCAGTGCCATTCTCGTTGTCAGTTGTCTCCTGTCACTTCTTTTGTTTCCCTAGGAAAGAGAATGTGTCATACATGAAGAAATCAAACCATATGCTGAATCATGTTGGTGGCGGCCCAGAGGAAGCAGAAGTCCTGATAAGAGACAAAACGCACAGTAGGAAACCTTCCTTTCTCAAAGCTTTGTTGAGGACCTTTGGGCCATACTTCTTAATTGGCTCCTTCTTCAAGTTGATACAAGACCTACTCTCTTTCATCAACCCTCAGCTATTAAGGTCGGTTTACTCTGTGAGTTGTTCCTGTGTGCAGTCCCTATGGAGGCTTGGCTTTGGCACAGGCCATTTGTTTTTGAAATGCAGAGTTAGTTTCCCTCACAGTGCCATATGTGTATGCTCCCTCACTTTCCCCCTGCAATGCCATGAGACATGAGTTCTTTGTTGTGGACTCAGCTGTAAATTGGACAGGCTTTACTGAAATGCTCCATTTGTAAATCTCCCATCACTGGTGGGCAGCTTTGAATTACAAATTACCTGTTGCTCCATGATTCAGTCCAAAGCAATTCCTCCCCATTTCTAAAGGATTAGCTGTGAAATCAAAATGAAGCACTGCTGGCTGGATCCAGTGGTCTCTGGACATCTGATATCCTCATGTGTGGATGGTGGTTGCAGCTGTGGCTTGATTTGATGTGCAGATGTTGTGTGATGCTCCAGTATGTGGTGCTCTGGCTATGCTGCTGTCATCTGGGAAAGGTTTTGGGCCATTTAGATGAGTTCATGTGCTCTTAGTTGTGTTCAGCAATGAGAATGTGAGAGGCACAGCTGCAGTGAATTTCCATGTGAAAGAAAATTTTGGTTCCAGGAAAAAAAAAAAAAAAACAAACAGAGAAAGAGGTCATAAGAGAAGTGGTCTGTCCTCAAATTCTCTTTGTATGAGGAGCACCTCTACCTCCCATCTCCAGGGGGGCCAGTTGCTCAGCCTGATCCATAAAAGAATTTGCACAATTTTTTCTTTATTAGTATTGTTCTTAAAGTGAGGGAGTCACCAGATAATCATTAGCTAGGAAGAAAGCAATAGTGGAAATACCAGCATTTCTACCTAACAATTATTAATGGAAAAGCACATAGTCCTATTAATGCATGAGAGAGGAATGGAGCTCGGGTAGAGGTCACAGGTGGATGCAGGAAAAGGGAGAAGAGAAGGCTCTCTATTTGAGTACCTCTTAAAATAACCTGTGTTCTGAGATCATGTTGTCCTGTGAGTGGTTTGTGATATACCGAGAAATTTGCTAAAAAGAGGGTCTGACTGACCCATTTAATAGCTGACAGTCTGTCTTCTCCCAGAGCCCCTGCTGAGGAAGAGGCTGCTGGCTGCCTCCTGAGAACACATTAAGTGTAACCCATTCTGGGAATTTCTCCAATTTGCATGAATTCCTGAATATGTTTCAGTGATATCTCAAGGCGTATTATGGTGAATTTCTTCTCAAGTCTGAATTCCTGCAGTCTGGGAAAATGCCCTTCTGACTGTAAGGGAAGATGAAAAAGCCATGTCTGTCTGACAGACTGCACATAAGATAGTTTTGTGTTTCTAAAAAGATTGGTGAATCCGTGGGACTACCAGGAAGACGTTTTCGTGAAGCTGTTCCCTTTTGCAGCATGAATGAATGGAGCAGTGCAGAAGTAAGATTCCTCTGGACTGGAAGAAGAAAGATGTAGCAACCTCATGCTTCTACTACAAAGCTTTGGTTGCCTGATTTGTAGTTTCCAGGTCTATTTTTCTCGTGCTGATTGTTTGAACCATGGAGCCAAATCTCTATTTCTTCTATATTTTGACAATTCAGTATTCTGATCAATAGGCTGAAATCACAAATGTGATTTTTGAGAGCACTGGACATTGCCATGTCTCACTCCGCTTGTTTGCTGTGTCAGTGTGCAGCTCTGGCAATGAGAGCAGCTGTGAGGAGTAAAAAAGGACTTAGTAATAAAAGATGCTATAGCCAGCTTAATGCTACTGTTTTACCAAAAAAAAAAAAAAAAAGTAGGAGTGAAGAACTCTTTATGAATCCATCCAGGAGGATGTCTTTTAATTTAACTTTTTTTTTGTGGGAAAACACCCCAGGCAGAAGCAGTCAGGCTGCTTGAAGAGGATTTGGGTAAGAAGCTGGTTTTGCCTGCCCTGCTGCACTTCCTTACTTTGTCCTATCATTCACATCTTGCCCTGGGGGACTGCCTAACAGAGCTTAGACAGTGCGCCGTATGTTTAAACTCTGAATCTCAGGGGAAACCAAGAGTTTCCCTTCATATTTCATTTTCAGGCTCATTTACAAATGGACTTTGTCACTGGCAGAGCTGCAGGTTTTGCTGTTGGATATTTGCAATGTTGTTCAACTGAAATTATAACTCAGCCTGTGTCCTGGAGAGCTGTTTGCTTTTTGTGGTTAGGGAGAGGATGTGGCAGGATGCTGTAGTTGGGAGAAGCTGTGTTATGTCCCATTAAATTTGCTGCATGGTTTTAAAATTTTTGTTTGTTTTTCCTTTCCTTCCCTACTCTGCTGACAAATAGTGTATTAATCGGCTTCATTAAGGACAAAGATGCTCCAGCCTGGTGGGGATTTTTGATTGCAGCTTTGATGTTTATTTGTGCTGTGCTGCAGACACTCATCCTTCACCAGCACTTCCAGTACTGCTTTGTTACTGGAATGAGGCTAAGGACTGGGATCACTGGGGTGATATACCGAAAGGTAAGGCTGGAATCTTTTTATGGGCTGGAACCTTTTTATGGGCTGGAACACCAGCCAGGCAAGTGTGCTCAGTTCTCATGTATTTAGGGAAGGTTAGGCATGGTGGAGAGGAGTACCTTCCTGGAATATAAAAGATTGGAGGTTTGGTGAGTTTTTAGGAGTACCTCTTAACACTTTACAGAATTTTCCAGCGATCAGTACTGTAATATGGGTGTTCTGGTAGGCTACTAGACATACCAATACTGGTTCACTTTAAATGCTGGAAGAGGAGACACTTAGATTAGATGTAAGGAAGAAATTCTTCCATGTGAGGGTGGGGAGGCCCTGGCACAGGGTGCCCAGAGCAACTATGGCTGCCCCATTCCTGGAAGTGTCTAAGGCCAGGTTGGATGGGGCTTGGAGCAACCTGGGATAGTGGAAGGTGTCCCTTCCCGTTGCAGAGGGATTGGAACTTTAAATTCCCTTCCCACCCAAACCATTCCATGGTTTGGAAGAGGGATCAGGAGAAGAGTATGTTTATGCTATGAGTGGATTAGATCCAATGAGGTTTTCTTCAGAGTGCTACACACTGCTTGAGCTGGAGATGCTTATAAGCAAACCATTTCATAAGCTCTTGTTCCTTAGAGATCAGGAATTGATGTAGGTGAATTATTTTATTCTTTTTGGAGAAGCACAAAGAATGTGACAGTGTCATTTTGCTAATAATTGAGGATTTGTTCTCCATGTGTGTCAAGATTGTGAATGCATTGAAGCTCTCTCCCTTGGCAGTCCTTAGCGATCACAAACTCAGCAAAGCGCTCATCTACTGTTGGAGAAATTGTCAACCTGATGTCAGTGGATGCCCAGCGTTTCATGGATCTGATGACTTTCCTGAACATGTTGTGGTCTGCACCGCTCCAGATATTTCTAGCTTTGTATTTCCTCTGGCAGGTACAGACATTGTCTGTGAATTTTATGCACAGTTCATCTAAATGATGTGCAGGCTTTTTCTTTTTCCTTTTTTTTTTTGGTCACTCTGACCCTCCAGTGCATTTTTTACAAACTTTAATTGCTCTGTCCTATAGAAAAATAGCTTTTACTGCTGTACACCCTCACTTAGTGTCTTAATTATTTTGTTCATCTGATAGGCCAGATGGACATTTGAAACAGAATGTTTCCTTTGTCTTTCCCCGTCTTTATTCCACTTTGATGGGCTCAGTCTTGGACTCTTGTTCCCAGTAGTTGAAACAAATGAGAGCTTGAGGGAAGGGGTTTAGAGACCAAAACAAACAAAAACCTGGACATAGTAAATGTCATGTGTAGAGATTATATCCTGCTACATAAAGAAGTTTTGTGCTAGTCAGTATGAGACAAATCAATATGAGACAAATTGCACCTGGAATAACCATAACTTTTTATTTGCTACATTGTGACATTGTTTCAGGTTTATTCCAGGTTCAGTTTGAGCACTGACTTTCAGACTTGTTTCTGTGCAATTAATGTCTTTTACTGCATAAAACAGTAGCACCAACTTAACCATATTGATTTCAACTCAAAAGCCATTAAATTGCAGCAGCTTTGAGATACTGCTCTGTTGGAAGCTGAACTCTGGTAGGCAGCATTTTGTATGCTTGTACTCACACTGAGGGTACTGGGTTAATACTGGTAATTGCAGTTCCCTTGGTCAGAGAAAAATCAAGAGAAAATTCCTATCACCAATACAACAGCAACAATAATAATAACAGTTATTATTGTTATTTTTTTATTATTATCATTATTATTCAAAGTGTTTCCTGTCATGTTTTTCTGTGTCCTCTTCACAGTTGCTCTGTGGAATCACAACACTTCACTGAGATAAGTTCAACTTGTCAACATTGATTTCTGTTTCTGTCACTTACTGTTGTTTAGTGCTGACTGTAGAGAACGCTTGGGTACAACAACTTACTCTTTCTTTTTAAATCAAGACTTTAGGCCCTTCTGTGCTGGCTGGAGTTGCTGTGATGGTCTTACTTATCCCATTTAACTCTGCAATAGCAATTAAAACCAGAGCATTCCAGGTAAGATACCAGCAGAGAAGGTAATGTTACATGAGTTGGCAGCTGTGCTATGAGAAATGAAGACATCAGGGGTTGTTAATAAGATGCCATTTGCAACAATTTACTTATGAGTAAGAAGGTACTGATATATTTAATAACTGTATCATCATAGATACTTTTTCCATAGTGAATTGAATGCATTTTAAGGGGAAAAAGCCTTCTGCCATTGAGCCAGTGACTTCTTCATACCTCTGGAGCGAGCAGCTTTTGGGATTAGCAAGAGGTTTCTTTGTCTCCATATCCCTTCACTTGGTATCTTCCTCTAGGAGTATCTAGAGAAAGGCAAATAAATGCTGTTCTTTAAGCTGCAAATGAATGTTTTCAGAGGTGGCAGCTAAAACCTGACAGTTTGAGTTTTATGCTAAAAGCCAGTGTTGACGTTCACTGCTACTGAGCTGGGCCAGATTTCATTTATTGTCTTAGGGTAAAACGATGCTTTATTATTTTCTTTGTAGTCTTAGTTGTCTCTAGTCAGGGAAAGCTGAAAAAATACCAGTGTAACAGTGCCCTCTGGCTTTGTGCTAGAAAAAAATCTAATAATTGGCTTGTGCTATACAGCCTATGAGACTGTTTGGAAGATTAAAAAAGAAATTAAAAGTCGATCTGTTGGTGTAAAAATGGTACGAGTTGGATATAAATTATGCCTTCTAAGCACAGCCTTAGTAACAGAGTGATATTATTGTATGCCTTAAAGAGACATACAGTAGTTTTAAATCTCTTGGGTGCTGACATGTTAGTAGTAACATTCCTTTTCTCCCTTGCCCATTATGAGATGGTCCGAGCTGCATAATTTGCTGTGCATATGTGTGTGAATTTTGTTTATAAATTTGAGCAGGGATGTTTTTATTCTAATAACTGAATGAAACACTGTATTTTAATACATAGGAGAAAAACCCTAGAAGTAGCCACAATTTTCAAGGGATAAGAAATAAAAGTGTGCAAACAAGGAAGAAAAAAAATCTGAAGAAATCAAAGGAAATGATAGGGTAGTATTTTTGTAAAGTGGCTGATTCTTTCTTTAAGATCGTTTAAAAATGTAGCTCTTAGGAGTGAAAATGAGTGAAAAGCTTTTGTACTCTGCTTTCCAGGCATTTCCTTTGATTTCTCGTGTCTTTGGAGGTAGACTTTAACTTGCACAATAAGCTGATAACAGTCTGGTTTTCTGTAATTACCTTTTGCATGCTCTTCAGAAATAGCTTGAGGGCCACCACAGCTGTGAGACATATGTTGAAAACTCTCCCATAGTCCTGGCTGTGACTCTGTCTCCTGTGTTTACCAATAACCCAGGTGGAACAAATGCGATACAAAGACTCCCGCATTAAATTAATGAACGAGATCCTGGGTGGCATCAAGGTGCTGAAGCTCTATGCTTGGGAACCATCTTTTTCAGAAAAGGTCCTGGAGATACGGAAGAATGAGCTGAGAGTTTTGAAAAAATCTGCCTATCTCAACTCTTTGTCTACCTTTGCCTGGATCAGCGCACCCTTCCTGGTAAATTAAATTTGCATGGCTCTCTAAGTTGTACAAGTGCATCCTTGAAGGATAAGCCTGTGGCCTTCTGCTTGGTAATGTACGTAGGAATAAAATGTAAAGTTTTTGAATAAATTATTCACAAGCTTTTATACAGAGTTCCCTGTTCTCGAGAGCCCTTTTGTTTCTTGGTATTAAAGTACTTTGTGATAAAGCCTGCCAATGAAAGCCGAGAATAGCTGTCACAGGAGAATTTCCACCCACTTCAAAGTACTTCCCATAACAAATTGAAGTTAGAATTTGAAACCTCAGAGAGATCTGTGAATAGTAAAATAGCAAAAGAAACTTTAATTGAGTCATTCAGGACAATATCTGTCTTTAGCTCTCATTTCTACCTTTGTGTTGCAGTACTCTGCTTGTTTTAGTGAGAGAGGGAGTTGTTAAATTATTCTACAACTCAAAAAAGAGATTGATTTAATGTGAAAACTAAAGCCCAGATGATAATGTTACCAACTCTGAAATGCTTTTTCCTCAATTTTGTCTTTTCCTCTATTTTCCACTTCACTGGATTGTGATCCCTCTTGCAGAAAGGGTTTTGGTGAATAAAACCATTCATATAAGTCTGTGGTCAAAACTATTCCCAGCCAGCTTTTCTTGAGATCTAAGGCCCAGCCATGCAGGAATGATCTGAACAGCCTAGAGGTTCTGCCCCTTTCATAGTTCCTTAAAGTCACTGCGCTTCCTTCAGTGCACGTTCCTGTTCCTGCTCATTGTGAGTTTGCTGCACAGGATGATCCTTCCACAGTAAATGGCCCCTGTCATAAATTTGCTTGGGTGGACCTGGAAGAAACCACAACCCAATAACAGCTTTTCCTTTTTATTTACCCAAGTCCTGTAGTTCACCCCTTGAAACTCTTAGTTCAGCTGAATGTAGACACTAGAAGCCTGACAGTTCTTTTATTCTGCATGCTCTTTTTCTGTACCAAGTTGTCCGTAGGACTTGACATTCTTAAAGCATGTTGAAAAGGTCAGAAACAAGGAATTTTCCCAGTTTTGTGGCTGGTACTTTATTTCCAAGATGCCTATCAAGATTGAGTGCTTTTAAAATGTCAGAATATACCAGACATCTCACAGTAAACTCCCTTTCTGGCTTTCAGGTAGCACTGACAACGTTTGCTGTGTATGTCTCTGTGGATGAGAAGAATATCCTGGATGCAGAAAAGGCTTTTGTCTCCCTGTCCTTGTTCAATATCTTGAAGTTTCCCCTCAATATGCTTCCACAAGTCATTAGCAACATTGCACAGGTAAGGAGGGCCTGGAGCACAGGTTGTTCTGAAAAACTTGAGCAGAAAGAACATATCCTTGATTTCTGGAATGCAGAGATCCCTTGCATCTGCCTGTTAGCTGGTTTTCCTTTTAATATCCTTTCTTTCCTGCTGTCCTGCATTGGAAAGCCTGACATCTTCTGAAGTGAGCCTGTGTGAATTTTGCTTTGCTCTGATAAACTCAGCTTGGTGTGAGAAATTTCACAGTTAAAAGCTTGAATCTCAGCATAAGACTCATTGCAGGGGAAGAATGACTCACTGTTCAGGAAGCCTATGTGGGGAAGCTCAAGGCATTGTGCATGCTTTCTTTTTCAGTAGTAAGAGCGCTAAGTCCTCATTAAAAGAATGATGAAATAATGCCACATTCTTTTCTTAGGCAAGCGTTTCCCTAAAGAGAATTCAGCAGTTCCTGAGTCATGATGAACTTAATCCAAATTGTGTGGAAACAAAACTGATTGCACCAGGTAAAGATGTTGATATTTTTCTAAACTATGCAAATGCAGCAGACATATCTCTTTTGGACTGGTTGAGCTATGAAAAAAGCCAAAAAGAAAATAACAATGGTAATCTTGGGTTTAAAAAAAGGGAAGAAGCTGCTGCTCTGAAAAGTGTTTGGTCTTCAGGCTGTGTGGAAATCGGAAAAGTTTCTGGTCATATTTTTGAGCTGGTTGAGCCTGAGTTTGCGTCTGCAATGTACAGGATACTAACAGCCCTGAATATGGAGTGCATCCACTGACTATGGACAGCAAGACTTGTTCAAACCTTTCACCCTGCACAAACGCTCAAGAACTTTGTGAACAGTTTTGATTACTTCTGTTCAAAACAGAAGTATCCCCAAACAGTTGAGCAAGCCAGCTATGGCAAGCAAAAAGCTGCAGAGTGTCAAAGTTAATCTGAAACATCAAAGTCAATAGCATGCAGTGATCTCCTACTGATTTGAAAGGGGTTTCTGAAGTAAAGTTGTGGTGATGCTGAACAACATATGTTGGGAGCAGCCCCACCAGGGCAGGGTGAAGCAGGGCATCTTTTCAGCTCCCTAGATCTGTCTGGTCACAGTTGATAGCTGAAGGGACAGTCAGTTATTTTTACTCTGAAGAAGCCTGTCATGTGACCCCAAGCATGAGCCTGTGCTTCCCATGCCAGCAGGGAAAGGAAATGCAGTGTGTGCAAATAAAGATCCCTCTGTCAGCCTGTTCTCAATTGTGCTGTTGTGAGTAACACATTTCCTGCCCCTCTGTTGTGTTTTTGCCACACAGGCAATGCCATCAGTGTGAAAAATGCGACGTTCAGCTGGGCAAAGGAGCTTAAGCCAACACTGAAAGAGTAAGATTTCTTTGTGCAGTTGCAATACAACATCTACCTGGTCTCTGGCTCTTGAGAGGCCTGTTTGAAAGGTGTCTGGTAAAAACCATGCATTACATGTCAGCATCTCTTCTGCCTCTAAAACATGGAGCTTGTGCCTTGGGGTCTTGAAGCTTTGTAGAACCAGGCTGTAAGGTTTTAACTCCACAGCAACCAGCATAAAATAGCTAGCTATTGAAAGACAGGCTTCATAAATTCCTTAAATAGCCATTTTTTAACTGAAGCATTGGGTGAATCAAATTAATCTGATGGATTTTGAAGACAGTTGAGATGTCTGTGTTTGGACCTAGGTGTGCCAGCAGCCTTGAAGAGTCTTGTGGCAGATTCATCTCTGTGGTAGTGGAAAGTCCATCTTCAGACTGTGGGGGTGAATGTTTTGCACATTTGCCTATTTCAGTGAACAGAAACAAAATTTGCCTGGAAGCATATATACCTTCTGTTATGCATCAGGATCTGTGTAAACAGAAGTTTGGCTTGATTTCATTAGTGAAAAGCACTTTTGCAGCAAAAAGACTGTGTCCATCAGTCATTTTTGTATCAGTTCACCTTCAGGGCCTAAAGTAGTACCTTCAAAAACACAGTGGGGAAAACAGTGAAGGATTTTAACTGGGGAAGTCCTGTTTTTCTTGTGTCATTGTGAATCCTATTTACCAGCATAGGAAATACAATTCTAATTTGGTTTGAACATTTTTAGATGGGATGTATTCACTCACTATTTTCGTACAATTGCTTTTGGTTTTAAAATCAAACCCCAAAATACTTCTGGAAGATTGTCTGTTTTCAAAATGCTTATTAACCCAATTTGACTTTCTGATGTATTGATACAACACAGCAAAGAGTCTTAGAAGGCTTATTAACAATCCTACTGCTTTAGCAACCAGCAAGATAAGTTATACTGGGTTTTCATTTGCTCCTCAATTTCTGGTTACAGTTGATTGTATGCAAGAAAGGGAGGAGAAAACCAGTGACCAAGCTTTGCATATCATATCCAGTCAGGCTGTGACTGTGTATTTCAGCCCTAATTTAAAGACCCCTGGTGTCTTTAGTAAACTAATGTTTAATTAATTTCCAGCCTATTTCCTCCACAGTATAAATATGTTGGTCCCCAGTGGTTCTTTGGTTGCCGTTGTTGGCCATGTTGGCTGTGGGAAGTCTTCTCTGGTGTCTGCTCTCCTGGGTGAGATGGAAAAGCTGGAAGGAGATGTGGCTGTGAAGGTTGGTGTTTTTTTATGGAGCCATTTAATGATAGTAGGGAAATGTGCTGCTTATGCCGCCCTTGCTTAGAATGCACCTCAGGCTCCAGAGGGAATTCTAGTTGCTCCTCTGGCAGCTTATCTGCATGTTTGAGTTTTGCCCACTTTTGTATGAAGTTACTCTCCTGATTTGATCAACAATACATAAGCAGTTAGCACGCATATCCAGGAGCTATATATGTGCTTACATACATGCTCTGAGTTAGATGTGAAGATCTTACTCAGAGCATGAATTCCTGCTTGTTATGAGTCAGAGGTTTTCTCTCCTCTTTTTCTAGGGTTCTGTTGCTTATGTGCCTCAACAAGCCTGGATCCAGAATGCCACACTGAAAGATAACATTTTGTTTGGCCAAGCTCCTAATGAGGAAAAATACCAAGATGCCCTGGAGGCCTGTGCTTTAAAAACTGATCTGGAAGTGCTGCCAGGAGGAGATCAAACTGAGATAGGAGAGAAGGTAATTTTTTTAGGTAGATTTATTTTTTTCAAGTCAGATGTGCCTGGTGATTCCTGCTCTAGCTAAAGAGAGAATACTGTAAAGTCAGCACATCATTTGATTTGATCTTCACAATGGCATCCCTGCTACAGTCAACACCAAAACATGCAGGGCAGCTGCCCAGAAAGCACTTGACTTGAACTTTTCTTAACTTCAGGCTTGTGTGTGTATTGTGATGCAGAATTACGCATCCAGCCCTGGAAGATCAGAGTACCCTCTATTTGCCATGAATTGTAAAGGTGCATCTGTCCAGAATCGCTGAAGGCTTTCCTTTTCCTGTAGGGATAAAAAGGGAGGGAATATATGGTTGTGCTTCAAGTGAAAAAAAAAATATATGATTGTTGTAAGCACACAGTTTGTAGTAATTGAGAGTGGGGCTGTGGCCAAGCCTCATCCCCAACAGGCTACAGCTGTGTCAGACAGGTGTCTAGTATTAAAGGTGATGAGACATAGAATGCTAAGGTGTACTAACCAATCACAAAAGGGCACACAAGTAAAACAGATGTAACATCAAGGGTATAAGAAACAGCACCAGAGAACAGTGTGAGAGAGAATGAGCAAGAAGAAGCAGAAGCTTGCAACACTCCTTAGTGCTGCCAGTGGTTCCACTGTCCCTCTACTATATGTGATCATCATTAACACATTTTAATGGGAAACATTTACATCTGTGTTTACCAACAAAGATATTATTTTTTCATAGGCCACTAAGTTTGAGCTAGATTTCATGAAATGGCATGGAGATGGGGATTTGTGTGTAAAATGAGAGATGTGGAAGATTTTCCAGGTGCCACAGCTCTGCTTTGAAATTTGCGTTTTACATCCTGGTTGATAGTTTCGCTTTTTACGGTTTTGTGTTTTAAAAGCTCCCTTTAAGAGTTTATTAAAAAGAGACTTACTGCATCTCCAGTTTGCTGGGTGAGTGGAAAGTTTGGCAGTGAACAGGCAGATCTAGAGGCATTCTGTGCCTGTCTCTGGGTGGACTATTTCTTCAGCGTCTCATGTTTCAATTTAGCACCTGAATGCTGGGCTAGGTGAGAGCCGTGAGAAGTCAGAGCTTTTGTGTGACACGTTCTCTCCTGTCTCCCTCCAGGGCATCAACCTGTCAGGGGGGCAGCGGCAGCGTGTGAGCCTGGCCCGTGCTGTGTACAGCAGCTCAGATATTTTCCTGCTGGATGATCCCCTGTCTGCCGTGGACTCGCACGTGGCCAAGCACATCTTCAACAAAGTCATTGGCCCGGATGGAGTCCTGAAGGGCAAAGTAAGCTGGGGTCCTCTTAAAAACACACACAAACTCAGGAACATGGAAGCTGTTTCACCACCCAGGCCTGAGTGACAGCTCATTCCTGAATTTCTGTATGTAGCTGGCAATGTAGGTACCTGTCCTCACAAGTGGAGTGAAAATTTCACCTGCAGTGAAATGCTGCTCACACATGCCCAGGAACACTGTGGTCTGGTCAGAGCATGTAGAGGCAGAAACCTGCCCTGTCTTTTAAAATCCCTCCTCTATGAGATCTGCAAAAAACAAGGCACATGCTGGAACGTGCACAGGCTGGTGGTATTAATTGTTTCTCAGAGGCAGCACAACCAAGAAGCTGCACCAAATATGGATGTTACAGAGGACTTTGGCAACAACAACCCAAACTGCAGTGGCTTTGCTGCGCCTTCCACTCCTGCTACCATCTTCTCAGATCATCTCAAAGCTCAAAAGAGAAGGGCTGCAAAGCAAATCAGCATAAGGGATGGAGGGAATGATAATTCAGTGTGTTTACTTTTCTCTCTGTTTTTGTCAGCAATAGGAGCAAAGCAAGTTCATGTACGTAATTCCAAGCTGATCTGCCTAATGCGGACTGTTATTTCACTGGGCATTTCACATTGACACAATAATTCATTCCCTGTCCCAAAAATGTGGTAGTATTTGGCTTGCTGAGTACACTTAGTCCCCACAGTGCAAATTAGGGATATGTGGTTTTTTCCTTTTCCCTATCCAGACCCGAATCCTGGTAACCCATGGCATTAGCTTCCTGCCTCAGGTAGACCATATAATTGTCCTGGTAGATGGCAAAATCTCTGAAATGGGATCTTACCAAGAGCTTCTGAAACAAAACAAGGCCTTTGCAGAATTCCTCCGAAATTATGCACTGGATGAAAACATTGAAGAGGATGAACCAACAAGTACAGTATTATTTTTTCTTAAAACATGTCTTTTTCTGTCAACAAGATTACAGATATTTTCTCTGTAAATTGTCACCTGCTTCTTCATGGCAACCTGGCATTTGCCTTTCTGTACTACTGTGAAAATTATTGTCTGTGGCCAGATCTGTTTTACTGAGAAATCTTTTTATTAATTTCTTTCAAAATTTCATGTGGTTTGTCCTAGGAAAAAAGCTATTATTGTCTTAGAAATTATTTTAAAGTTGGGAATTTATTTTACAATTAGGAAGGTCAAGCTCGGCAGGAAGACAAAATAGCCAAGAACAAACTGTGCTTGCTATCAAAGGGGCTACCCAGAGTCTGGTGTGTTTTCTCTTTATATGTGGTTGGGGTATTTTTCATGTAGCGAAGTCCAAATGACATTTTAATCTTGAGTTGCTTTTCAGCTTGGTTTGATTCTGACAAAATGATGCAAGATAAAAAGCATTCTGCTGGTGGGTGTTTCCCCTGTGTGATAGTGTTCCCACGCTCTGTTAATACAGCACTGCTGCTCTTCAGCCAGGCAGAGGAACATGCACAGCACCTTCCAGTTGCAGCAGAGGCTTGCAGGACTCCTGATATGACTCCCCCAACCCAAGATTATTATTATGCCTAGAACGTGCCCTATAAGTGAATTTAGCTAGAACCAACTTTAACACAGGCAATAGCCTGGCATTCTGATGGGTTAAAGGGATGTGATATAAATGCACTTGGCAGCCAACCTGCCTCACAAGATCTTTGCAATTTCTTTAGGAGAAGTGATGCACAGAAGGGATATAAGCAAAGCTAGGGGGGAGCTTATGCTACGATTTTCATGTGGGGGTTTTGTTTTTCATGGCTCTTCCTCTGTATAGCCACCTTTCTCTGTGCTTTTCTGTGGCGGAAAATCGAGGTGTGATCTTGTCTTGCAGTGCTGGAGGAGGAAGAAGTGCTGTTGGCTGAAGACACCCTGAGCATCCACACAGACCTGGCCGATAACGAGCCCGTGACAAACGAGGTCCGCAAACAGTTTCTTAGGTAAACACAAGGTCCTTGGATTTCTAGTCTGTGTCTGGGGTAAAAAAACCTCCTTCAGATGTCAATCACATGCTGCTTCTCTGTCTGGGCTTCACTTTCCTCAATTTCCTCTCATAAATAAACTGGTTTAGTATCCTTTTAAAAGTAAATGTGAACACACAAGGTCAAACATCTATTCCTTCAGTCTTCTTTTCAGTCTGGACTGAACCAATTTCTAAAAGCAGCTCTCTGGTTCTCAGGTAACACCACTGTGTGTATTTACCTGCACAACAGTGAACTGCTGCCAGATGTGTGAAAAATAAACTCCTTGCGTTGCACCTTCCCATTGGGAGCCTTGGAAATCTGTAGTGGTTTTGGTTTGTTAATTTTAGAATTTCTCAATTTTTAATTTTTTCCAATTAATGTATTACTGAGTGTGGTGGGTCCAGTGTTGGCTAATTACTAGTGTACTCACTTTTTGTTGTGAGGTAGGATTAGGAGAAAAGTAAAGTAGGCTTAAAACTTTAAGGAAGTGTAAAGAAAGTTTTATTAAGTAACTAAAAGAAAAGAAGTAAGAATTAAAACAAACTCTTCAGACACTTCTTCTCCCGTTTACAGCTATTCTTTCTCACTGTTAATGTAAAGAAACAAAACTTAAAATTTTTAGTTAGTTCACTACTTATACAATAGTTTTTCTTTAATTTACTCAGGGAGAGAAATCTCTGTTGTTAATGTTATGGAGACTTTTCTACAAGAGGAAAAAAACAGTTTTCTCATGGCTTTCAATGTCTTCATGAGCACCTGCCTGGGGGAAAGCTTGTTTCGTGAAGTTCTTCTCATTTCTACAACCTTCCCAGAGCTGTGTTTATGGGCTGTGTTAACTTTGGGGTTACTGTTTTAAAGATGAGTTGTTCAAAAGAGTAAAGGTTCTCATTACCTATCTCAAAAGATCATCTTCATCCCTGGGAACAGAGATTTTCTTTTTTTTTGGGGCAGGGGGTACAGGATTTTATCTTTTTTTCTTTGTTTAAGCTTTTCATGGGATTACAGCTACTTCATCATCTGCTTACTTTAACTTGGAGACTCTTGCTCAAATTTGAACTCTTCATCTCCCCAATAGTCTCATGTATTATAGGGGAAAAGCGTCTTTTCCCTGTAGTTCACAAGAGGATTTCAGCTTTAAAATCAAGGCATCTCCTCATCTCTCTTTTTTGGGGCTTAACTTCTTCTTTACTGATTTCGATGTTTTTATGTTCTCTTACATGGTTTTTATTTGGTGTCTTCCTCTCACTGGAGGGAGGATTGGAGCAATGAAGGGGTTAACATCTCGCCGGGGTTTGTAGATGGTCACCTGGCTCCTGCGGCAGCTGCGGCTGCAGGGGCCAGTCTGGTCTCAGCGGCGTGATCTCCCCCACAGCTTCCCTTCCGCGGGGTAAAAATCTCCCGCACTATCCCTGGGCTGCTCCTGGGGGGGCCCGGTGGGCTCGGCTGGGCCCCGGGCTGGTGGGGGGGCGGGTGGTGTGAAAATCAGCTTGGTTCTGTTGGACCCCAGAGGTTAGTAAGGCTGGCTCCTTTTCAGCCCATGCGGCACCCCCCTTGCCTCTCTCCTTGCCTAGTAACTGATGGAGGGGATGCTGGCAGGCAGCCCAGGGGGAAGGGGCTCAGCCCCTGGCCGGGCCTCCGGGCCTGGCCTGGCCAGGAAAGGCCAGGCTGGCTCTGTAGATCTTACTTCACTGCCGCCCAGCAAGGAGAGAGAGGAAGTTCTTAGGTTCTTCGACCTTAACATGTGTTTTCACAGAGGCGTGTATAATGTTTATTACTTTTGTGAAACGCTCCTATCTCAAACTACGACAAAATCTGGAAGGTTTTTATAATCATACCCATAGGTGCTGTCCAGCTGATATGAAAACAGAGAAGCTCAGGGTTTAGTTTTAAATGTCTGCCTTGCCATCAAACCTCTAAAGACCTTTTCCAAAGAGCTCAGGCTCTGCCACAGCCTTTCTTAGATCCTGTATTTCTGGCATCTCTGAACATGCAGAGAGGTGGTAGAAGCACCCACAGCTGTGAGTGAGGCTAGCATGGGAACTTAGAGGAAGAGCTGAGAATAAATCCAATTTACTACATCCCAGCCTTGCATAGCACTGCCACAATATGCCCTTTTTCTCCTAATGACTCTTGTTTTAACTAGGCAACTTAGTGTAGTGTCTTCTGAGGGAGGAGAATGTCCCAACAAAATGTCAACAAAACGAAGAGTCTGTGAGAAGAAGCCAGCAGAGCCTCCTCTTCCAAGAAAAAGTGCTAACGAGAAACTTACTCAGACTGAAACCACTGAAACAGGCACGGTATGGTTTGATTCCCCTCTCCCCTTTTCTATTTTTTTTTTTTTGTTTGTTTGAAAGAAAAAAATCCCTTTTATTTTAACATTAGATCCAGTTCTGTTAAACATGTTGTATAAATCACAACTGCAGGCTTTCGGCATTAATCTGGTGGCCACTGATCATTCAAAATAGGGATTTTGGCAGAGATTTTGGCACCTAGCTAGCCCTATATACTTAGGAGAACAAAAAAAAAGGAAAAAAAAATCTCTTCCAAGCTTTCTCCATAGTCACCCAATACTGTAGAGCCCTGCACTCCATCACCCCTGCCTTTGTCTCACAGAGCTTTCAGCACTCTTGGTTTTTAAACTGTTTGGCTGCTGCTGAGTCCCACTGCAGCACTGGGTTACATGAACCAGATGCCTCTGGGTGCCAGTGGGGCTGTTCTGCCTAAATACCTGCCAACCCAGCTACAGGGCACTTTGTGCTTGTAGGTACAAGGGGGGCTGTATTCCTCCTGAGTAGGGCCAGGGAGAGAAATGGGAGTAAGAAAAAAGAGAAGATGGGAACACAAAAGTAAAAGAAAGGCACAGAAAGGAGCAGCAGATGGAAGAGAAGGTTTGATTAAAAAAAAAAGCCCCTTCCCTCCACTTCAGAAGGCTCAATGTGCCCTGTTTAGTCTGATGTACATGGTCCAGGGCACAGACCAGCTTTTTCTGTGGATTATTTTAGCCTTCAAAGTCACTAATCAACAACACTTGTTCTTTTAATTATTCCTCTTTATGCTTTTTTCTAAGGACTGAGTTTTGTCCTGAGTCTCTGTCTCTTTTTGCTTCTCTGCCTTTTTGTACTACCTTAGAGACAGCACCTTTACTTATTGCCATAAACATCCTCTGTTTATGTTCTTGTTGGGGTGCATTAGCATTTGGTACCTCATTTAAGTTGCTGTGAAGACACAGAGTGGAGGCATGTTCAACACTTTTCCTTAAATAGGCTATTTAAAGTTGTCTTGAGTACGATACTCCTGCCAAGTTGCTTCTTCTGCCTGAAAATCTTGGCTCCTATTCTTATTACCCATCTTTTGCTGCTATTTGATCTGGCTTCTTTCTTTCCTTTTTTTTCTCCCCCCTCTGGCATAGTCTTAAAAACTAAAACCCCCAAAAAGTAGTGAAATACAGATCCTCAACATGGAGGAGAAGTGTATTTCAGAGAGGTTTCTGACTTGTTTTGAAAGCTATCACCCTGACAGGGAGCTCAGGCAGATGAACCTTTCTCTGTGGTATTTAGTTGTTCAGTCTGTTTTGAGTTAGGCTGGTGTCAGAGTGTGTTAAAGTTTGGTCAGCAATTCCTCTCACAAAGAATTTTTCTATCTCGTAATTCTCTCTAAACTCCTTCTTGTGTGGGTTGTGCAAACCAGCTTTGGCGTGTGATTTTGCAGGTAAAGCTAGCAGTGTTCTGGCAGTACATGAAGGCTGTTGGCCCTGTCATTTCTTTGGTGATCTGTTTCCTGTATTGCTGTCAAAATGCTGCTGCCATCGGGGCCAATGTGTGGCTCAGTGACTGGACCAACGAGCCGGTAGTAAATGGGACTCAGCACAACACAGCCATGAGAATCGGGGTCTATGCTGCCCTGGGTCTCTTGCAAGGTAAGGGCAGGTAAAATTATCATGCCCCAATGTTTAGGAATGAGGTATTAGGTGAGAAAGCTGTGGCACCAGTTGCTAGTGGTCCAAAAGGATGGTAGATTTAAATTACATATTAGAAAGAAATTTTTTACTGTGCTGGAGGTGAGGCCCTGCCACAGGGGTGCCCAGAGAAGCTGTGGCTGCCCCATCCCTGTAAGTATCCAAGGCCAAGTTGGATGGAGCTCTGAGCAGCCTGGGATAGTGGTGGTGGTGTTGGAACTGGGTGATCTTAAAGGCCCCTTCCAACTCAAACCATTATGTGATTCTATGAAAATTGCCCCCCAACTCCTATCCTAAGCAAGGGAACTCATGTAACCTGGGGCTACAAGTCTGAGCTCAGCCCAACAATTTTAATTTTGTTGTGAAGCCCTTGCAGGGGTTGAACAGGTGATGTAGAAGCTTGAGAGTGGCAAGTTGGAAAGAAAACATGAAAACTTCAGTGCGGAAGGGGATGAAGGGTTGGGATGAAGTTGTGGCATTAGGACTTCATGGAGGCCTGTGGAAAACAGCAGGGAGATGGTTGTGTGTCTGTTTTCCATAGACAGGATGGTGAATCCTGTGGATGTTCCTGTGCCTTAGGCAGCAGTGGATGCAATGCTGACATGCACCGGAAGAGAGGGTGGGCAGGGAATAAAGTGAAGCAAAACAAGCTTGGAGTGCAGCAGGAATTGCCAAGGGTGAGGGAGCTGTGAATCGTGGACATCACAGGATAACACATCTGCTCCTCACTTGTTAGGGCTCATAGTCCTGATCTGCTCCTTCACCCTGGCCATGGGGGGCATCAACGCTGCCCGGACCCTCCATGCTGTGCTGCTGGAGAACAAATTCCACACCCCACAGTCCTTCTATGACACCACCCCGACCGGGCGCATCATCAACCGCTTCTCCAAGGACATTTATGTCATCGATGAGGTCATCCCGCCCACCATCCTCATGTTCCTGGGGACATTCTTCACCTCCTTGTCCACCATGATCGTTATCATAGCAAGCACCCCACTCTTCGCTGTGGTCATAGTCCCACTGGCAATTCTCTACTTCTTTGTTCAGGTAACTGGAAACATGTGTGACAACTATTGCAATTATTCCATTCCTTTTGTTTTTAAGAAAAACAACATGGATTTGGGGGGGGAAATGGAAATACGTGAAGTAGCTATGTGTTCATATACACAAAACATTATTTACTTTTCTCAGAAAAAGAAATGTCCTGCAAGATGTGGCCATGAAATAGATAGACATAAACGTTTTTAGCTTTTAAGCAATGAAAAAGTAAGCCTGCTGCTAGAGCCAGCACTGCAGTGCATGTCAATATATTAAAGTGGGGATATATCTCACATACTGCTAAGTTTTCAAGGTAGTGAGGAATTAAAATGTTGAAAATAGAAAGCATCAATTTTATTGATTTCTGAGCAATAATCAAGCTTCTTTTACAGACTGTAAATAGAGACCTGATAATGGAGGTGCAAATGCACAGTTTTTCTTGGAAAATAAGGCTCCTACAAATGGATTCATTCTGCTAGATTATATTAACTAAATTTAAAGGGACATAGGTAAATTCAACTTTCAGTCTATAGAAATTGCAGTTACCCAATATATCTTTGTGGAATGATGTAAAGGTAACTTTCTTGATATTCTTCCTAATTATAGACAATATTTCAAAGGGTTGAAATGCGTTAGTAGCAATCTCCTTTAAATCCTTAACCTAAGAAATTCTTCACTGTTAATTTAAAAAGTGAAAGTATTTCATTAATCTTTCCATTTCCTGTGAAAAATGGCAGCGATTCTATGTTGCAACCTCCCGTCAGCTGAAGCGCCTGGAGTCTGTGAGCAGATCCCCCATCTACTCCCACTTCTCAGAGACTGTGTCAGGGGCCAGTGTCATCAGAGCCTACAGGAGAGTGAAGGCCTTCGTGGACATCAGTGATCTGAAGGTAGATGAAAATCAGAAGAGTTATTATCCTGGCATAGTGTCAAACAGGTAAAACATAATTTCTTGTTTCCACTTAGATAACCCTGTTTGCAAAATTGGTTCCAGGCAACCTTTTTCCACTCACCTTACACCTGCATTCTTCCCAGGTGGCTGGGCATCCGAGTTGAGTTTGTGGGGAACTGCATTGTCCTTTTTGCTGCCCTTTTTGCTGTGATTGGTAGGAACAGCCTGAATGCTGGCCTGGTGGGACTGTCAGTGTCCTATGCATTGCAGGTAGGTGTTACAGCTTTATTGGGGGATTTACATTTTTGTAGATTATGTGGATATATTAGCAATAATCTAAGTGCTTGCTAAAGCTGGAGTTAATAAGGAAACAATGAAAATGAATAGTGGGATGTTTGGAAAACAGAGATTCACACTGGGTGCTCAAATCATCAGCAATCTCGCATGAAGGAGGATCTCAGGGGACTTCGGAAGCATCAAGGCTGTTCTGCACCCCACTACCCTCAGGGGTGGCACATGGGAGACCCAGGAAGTGTCAGAACATCAAGAACAGACCATTTAAGCAGTGTGGGCTTAATGTGTTGTACATCAATCCTGCTGTGCAGCACATTGGTGTGTCCAGGTAATTACAGGCAGATCGGTAGGATTTATAATTAGACAAGGCAAACTGTAGTGACCCAGGCTGTGGAGAATGTAGTAGATTTAATGGCCTCACTCTTGCCAGAAGCGTTTTAGATACCATGAATGTGCAAAGTTGCTGTTAGCAGTTTTCCGGTGAAACGCATGACTTGGGGAATGACTTCCATCCAACTTTTTTTGAGAGGGCCAAGTGTTAAATCAGCAACAAACATCACCATAGTCTTCTTCACATAAGCACTTGATAATGTGTATATTTCTTGTCCCAGTAACTGTATTAACTTTAATGCAAAGGTAATTATCTCATTTGTAACATTAATGTGAATCCATGTCTTAATAGTAGTGTCTGCTGTTGTTGGGGTTTTTTGGGGTTACGTTTTTCTGTGGCTTTTTTGGGGGGGTTTTTGGTGTTTTGTTCTTGTTGGGTTTTTGTTTGATTTGGGGGGTTGTTGTTTTTGGGGACTTTGTCTTGGTTTTGTTGGGGGGGTTGTTTGTTTTGAAGTTTTATTTTGTTTGTTTTGGTTATGTGGTTTTTTTATTATATGTGTTGTTCCTCTGTGGGTGATATTTTGTTCATTGTCTTCCCCAAGGTGACCTTGTCTCTGAATTGGATGGTCCGAATGACTTCTGAACTTGAAACCAATATTGTGGCTGTGGAAAGAATAAAAGAGTATTCAGAAACTGAAACTGAGGTCAGCTACCATGAGTCCAGCATGCTCAGCAGCAAGCTGAAAATTTTGATGCACACATTTGCATGGTCTTCCTTGAGGTTCTTGAGAGATGGTTCCTGCTCTGAGAGTTATCATTTAACCTGAACAAATGTCATGCTCTGAACTGTAATTTACACTATCATAGCTCCAAATTATTATTGCTGTCATGCAGCCTGTGCTTAGCATCTCATTTTCTGCTGCTGTAAGTGGCTATAGCACAGGAGATGAGTTTCACATCAGAATATTTATCCCTTTATGTTTGAAGTGTTTGATGCACAGTCTCACCTGCACGGCTGGTGCCATGGTCCTGCTCATGAGCAGAGCTGCAGTACAATTATCAGGTCTTACGCATGTTTTCAATATTCTATTTAATCAGCCTAATCAGTCCTCACCTCCCATGAGAGAACATCTCTCGGAACACTGTACTGCTAAGCCAGGAAATCATCCAATTGCCTACCTTTTCTGCCAATGACTTTTGAAGGTGGCAGATGGTGCTGTACCAGGAAAGCTACTCTCTGGACACACTTGTTTGTTAGTCCTGTTTAGATACTAAGAATTAGGAAATGGAGGACAGCTGCAGTAAACAGTTCTGGAGGTGAAATATTTAACCTGGAAGGAAAAAGCTAGCTAGACAAGATGTGTGATACGTGTTACAAATCAGAGCTTGAGCTAGCAGAAAAATGACAGTGTTCTGTTAAAGTTGATGGGAAAATATTCATCTCCATTGAGGATTCATCCCTCTGTGCTCAGAGTTTTTTTCTGTTAACTTCACAACAAAGACAAATGTGTGGATACTTAGGACCCCATGTTTTTTCCCGTTATTATAATTTTTTTTGATTCTGGAGATTTTGTTTATCAGATAAAATGCTTTTATCTGAGCTTGAATTATTTTTTCTCAAACCTATGTGACGCATTTCTGACTTCTGTTTTCCTCAGGCTCCCTGGATCATTGAGGGCAAGAGTCCCCCAAAAAACTGGCCATCCAAGGGAGAGCTGGAGTTTGTGAATTATTCAGTGAGGTACAGGAAGGACCTGGATCTGGTGCTGAAGGGTCTAAACCTCCAAGTGCACGGTGGGGAAAAGGTGAGTTGCTAGCTGAATGTCTGCTAGAACTTTGCTCTAGGCCTCCAGTGAAAACTGTAGAGTAGAGAAGAGGGTCTAGAGGAACACTGGTGCCAGTGCAGGAGCCAGCAGTGACACCTGGGCTGTCCATGTGCCAGCATCCTCCTGGCTGGAAAGCAGTAGAGTGAATTGCATGGGACTTTCTGGACTTCCCAGTTCATTTGGCAACAGGCTCCTATATGCCACGTAGGAGGCACCAACGCAAGTGACAAAAATTCAGTGACAAGAATGCTTTTCTGAAGCAGTGCAGATGGGAGAAAGAATTCCATCTTTTTCTGCTCTTTGACTTTCCCTGTGAAATTTTTGGCGTGGAAAGAAATTACATTCTTTGCTTCTTTAATCAGAAAATTGTCTTTATTCTGGGAGATTCATTTCTTCATGCTTCAACAGAAAGTTCTGAGGTATGCCTGCTGGAGACAGAATAATTAGCATGGAAAAGTCCTTTCCTGAACAGGCTGTTGCTAAAAAATAAGAGTTACCTTTATTCTAAGCAGACAGGAGGACAGAATCCTTCTGGCATGGAGATAACAGGTGCTTACCATGAAGTAGGAATTGCCCTTAGAGAGCCTTTATTTCTTGTCCTTGAGTAACTGGACCTGCCATGGGTGTTCCAATCACCCAAAGTTATGTAGAATGGCTCTAGGCCCGTGTTACTCATTATATTCATGACATGTGATATTTATATGGAATTTCATTCCAATTACAGGAATGGCAATAAGTACATCAGTGTACCCAGGGTTTCTAGGGAAGGGTGGGACATTCTTTCTTAAATTCAGATCTTCAGTCAATCCTCTTATAGGAATCTCAGAGGGTTGTTCGGGAGTTTTTTGTTGGGTGGTGTTTTCTTCTCAACTGTGTGCTTTGTTGTTAAACCTGCAATTTGTTGTAGATTGGAATTGTTGGCAGAACCGGCGCAGGGAAGTCCTCCATGACGCTCTGCCTCTTTAGGATCCTGGAAGCTGTGAAAGGGGAAATTAAAATTGATGGCTTGAAAATTTCAGAAATTGGTCTCCATGACCTTCGATCAAGGCTAACAATTATTCCTCAGGTACTGTTTCTGTGTGTCACAATGAAGGAATGTTTTCTAGCAGCTTAACAAACCATAAATAATGGTTTATCCAAAGAGGAAAATGTTTTGTTACACTCAGAAAGTTGTTTCAGAAAAACAAACTATTTATACTTCAACTGGTCCCATCCTGCCACCTTATAAGCTGGGTGATAAAAAAGGGTTTAGGATAAGACATCTTTAGAGCTGAAAGTTGAGCTTGAACTGTATAATGTAATGTATTTTCAGAGAGGATGGGATTGGGAAATAGCCTACCTGCAATGCAAGGGACACCTCGAAGCAGCAGCCCATAGTATCTGTACTTAAAACAGCTAAAGCACTTGTGTAATGAAAATTGGTTTTATATCCAGGATCCTGTTCTCTTTTCTGGAACACTGAGGATGAACCTGGATCCTTTTAATAAGTATTCAGATGAAGAAATATGGAAAGCACTTGAACTGTCTCATTTGAAGAGGTTTGTCAGCAGTCAGCCATCCATGCTGGACTATGAGTGCTCAGAGGGTGGAGAGAATCTTAGGTAAGGAATGCTTGGACTAGAGCACACACTTAGCTGCCATTCAGCTGTGACAGTGGGTGACACCAAACCACAGGCTGACACTGGTCTGTCATATCCAAAATTATTTCGGCCACCTATCTCTGTTCCAAGAAAGACACCAATGTTCAAGTATTTGCCTCCTCTTCTGCCTCTGCCACAAATTATCTGATTCTTCTCTGAAATCCAAATCCCATCTTGTCAGAAAGAAGTTTTAGCATGTCAGAATATTAGGGACAGGCAGTCCCTTAAACACATTTTGGTAGGAAGGGAAATGCCATGATAACATTACTGCTGTGATGAGTAAGAGTTCTCTGCCTGACACTTTAGCAATGTTTATTTTCCATTACTATTTGGAAGGCCCATGAAGACATGACTGGGGATAATAAAATGTCATGTTCTGATATGCTTCCTTGGCTTCTGAGGCTGTGGTGTCACAAGATCGCCTAGTATGAATGTTTGGCTCCTTCCTCATGCTGCAGACACTGAGAGACTGAGTCTGAGCTATGTTTGTGGCAGGGGAGGAAGTCTGGGTTGCTCAGATATATGTATATATTTTATTTTTTATGGTAGAAAGGACTTGCAGCCTTGAAACATTTTCTTCTCCTTTTTATTTTTTTTTCCTAAGTTTGCATATGCTCAGTGTTATCAGAACTGAGTTCAAGTGAAAGCTTGGGCAGAAATGTTTTGCAGCCATTAGCTGCACTGGATTTTGTCACAGTGATAAAAGGCACATTTGGTGGCTCTGCCAGCACAGAGCCAGGCTGTAAGTGATCCTATCACTGCTAGTGTAGGCATGCTGCAGCCTGCATATGTGACCTACAGGGCTGACAGAACAGGCAGCTTGCAAAATATTTCACGTTTTTTGAGTAACACAATGAGTGACCTGCTGAGCACAAGTGTCTTTGAGCAGTGGGGAGCTGGGGACAGTGAAAGGCTGTCTGTGCTTGCAGTGTTGGCCAGAGGCAGCTCGTGTGCCTGGCCAGAGCTCTCCTGCGCAAAACCAAGATCCTGATCCTGGATGAAGCCACAGCCGCCATCGACCTGGAGACAGATGACCTCATCCAGATGACCATTCGGACAGAGTTTGTAGACTGCACAGTGCTGACCATTGCACACAGGCTGAACACAATCATGGATTACACCAGGTAAAATCTCTGAGTAGTGTGTGGTGGGCTTGTGGGTTTGCTGGGGATGTGATGCAGCACTTGCAGGGCTCTGGTTTGTCTCTAGACATGAACACTGGTTCTTTTGTCAGGCAGCGTGTAAACAATGATGTGCTGTATAATCCCAGAATTTCCAGCCCTGACTTTGCCTCTGTTGGCAGAGGAAACAAGTTCTATATTCAGAAACCAGAGCTGTGCAGGGGCACTGCCCAGGGACACTCCAGGCACCGTCTGGAAGCTTTGGAGCCTTGTTAAACCAGCAGCTGCTGTAACTTCTTCACTAACAGCATGTCGTTTTAATTAATTGAAAATATATTAGAAATGATGAAATTTTAAATATTTTCTATCTCCTCGGCTTTCTGGAACTATAGTTTGAACTCCTTGGTTTTTTTCCCTCTTCTTGCCCCTGAGAGGCAGTGACTGCCCTGTAATTTTTTTAGTCAAGCAGCAGCTCAGGGGGAATGTTTATCATCTGTTGTTTTTTAACATGTGAAAATAATTGAGGAAAACAAAAGAAAGGCAAAGATTAGAGAAGTCCGCTTTGTGACTCAAACAGGTGCCACATTCCTTGTGAGGAATTTTCTGACACATCTTTCCCCCTACACCATCTCTTGTTTTGTACAGGGTTCTTGTTCTAGACAATGGGACCATAGCTGAATTTGACAAACCTGCAAACCTTATAGCAGCAAAGGGTATTTTCTACAGTATGGCCAAAGATGCTGGACTGGCATGAAGAGAAGACTCCTTGGGTTTTGGTTTGGTGTTTTTTTTTAATATTACTGACTTGCCACAGAAATTACTTGTGAATGTACTGTAATTTACAAAACAATTTTTGTAGTAGACTCAACTTGTGAACAAAGTATTTTACAATTATAAGGACCAGGAAGTGAATTTTACATTTTTAAATATTTTCTATATGCATAAAGTATTTTATTACATGCTTTCTTCCCGAAGAATGACAAATATTCTGCCAAGGAAATGTATGTACCACAGTGCAATTATGTACTGCATTCAGGTTTGTAATTAGTAAATTATATTACTGGTAGAAAATACACTTGAGTTGTGTTTTCTGTAGAAGGATTCATAGGATTTGAAGTGAAAAGACAGGCCCAGTTAAGCTGACTCAGCTGAGTAACAGTGAAATGCTGTGTAATGTCTGAGTGGTTCCAACCTGTTCCTTTCAGTATTCCCCCAGGACAAGGGAGTCCTGGGACCTTTGGGGTCCCTGTCCAGGGCAACTTTGGCATTAAAAAATTCCTCTTCAGCCTAAGAAGCAACATGTATTTAAAGTTAAACCTACAAATGGCTTCATATAAAACATTAACTACACAGTTTTTTCCAATTCAATAGACCCCACACAAGCTCACAGAGACACGATTGGACCAGAAGTATCAGAATTTTGCTGTATGTCTTTGGGTAGGAAGTCACCAAGAGTAAGTCTTCACTTAAGCTGAACGTGCATGCAGAGACAGGTGTGTATTTAGTTTATCTTGTTCAACTCTTAATCGTCTGAAATAGTGGGTGATTTGTTCTGCAGAAATAATTACCTATTATTGATAATCAGACCTCCTCAGATAAAAGGAGGACTGTGTTCAAACAGCATTTGCTGCTAGAATCTGCTAGAACCTCTTTTGCTTCAGTTGTTTGTGTCTTACACTAAGCACTCCAGAAAACCACCCAGCAAGAGAAAGTTCCTATGTTTTACCAGAACGAAAGCACAGAAAAACTTTGAGAAGACAAAAATAATAATTTGTTAATTCTTACAAATTACACTTCTTAAATAGAAACCCAAATCTGCCGGAAAGCATTTATTAGACATTAACTTTTCATGTAGCAGAGCACAAAGTAATGAATTACTTTTCACACACGCAGAATGTAGTGGTTATACAGTGATGGGATTGGGAGTGTTAAGTTTATCTTCCCAGTATAAACTGCACAAGGTATAAAAAGTATTCCTGGGAATGCATAGATAGGGATCAGCATCTGTGCAAGGTTGCTGCCCCAACAGCTGAGCTCTTCTTTAGGGGGTCTTACTGGTTAACCCTGAGTCTGCCTGGATTCAGCCAATACCTAAACCATCCTGTGCTGGGGAGAAGGCAGCAGCCAGGGTGACATGAGGAATGAATATTTTATTATTCCATTACAGAGAACTTAATATTCCACCAGCAATATGGTATAAAAACAGATACTGTGAATGACTGAGACTATGTTTGACCTCTGGCACTTTGCAGAAGAGGCTTTTTCAGTGTGACAAAACCTTCTGTATTCATCTGGGGAGACTGAGTTTCAGTTTGGTGACTGGGCACAAAGAGAATTCAGGTGTTAGCAGGGATCTGTGCTGGCAGCAGAGGCCTGGCCTGGTGCCTGACAGCAGGTTGGGAGGTCCCTCTGCTGTGCTCAGTCCCTGGAAGCTCCAAGAACTTCCACCAGCTGAGTGCAGCGAGTCTTGGAAGGGTTCTTTGGGGACAGTTCCCGCTGGATTGGTGGTTCCACAGACAGCTGCTGTCCCTTACCTTCTGCAGCCCCCAAGACAGGTGGAGGCTGTGCTTGGTCCCTAGTTCCAGGCACAGGGACTCAGCCTAGGACTGCCCCAGCAGCTGCACGGACACTGCACACCCTGCTCACGCTCTGAATTCTGAGACAGGACAAAAGATAAATTCCTTTGGCAGCTGCAGTTTCCAAAGAAATTGGGGGGAAGGTGAAGAAATAGGAAAACTCAGACCAGTTTGGTACATTCTGTTTGCCTGTTACATCCCATACTTTAGTTCATTCATCTAATCCACAGTACTTGCTTTTCATGTGGCCTACCAGAATAGAACTCTTCCTCAAATCTAAGTGACTAAATACTAAAATCCTAAAAAAAATCAGATAAAATCCAGCTCTTAAATACTTTTTAATTTCTTTATTTGAGAATTTCACAGCAAAGTAGTCAAATTCTGAATTTTAAGTAACTGTGATTTTCTTTCACTATAGTTTACCCAAACTACATGGGTAAACACAAGTCACTGTGAAAAAAAGAAAATACATTGCATAGGAACATCAAGCTTAGCTATCAGCCCAGAAAACCCTGGGTACTTCACTAGTTTCTTTTTACACAGGTAACTTTATAGGTTCAACATGCAATTTTTCTCAGGAATGTAGAGGTCAAAGGAAAATGAAATTACACTTTTTGTGCTTTTAAAAGGGGAAATTAAAGCAGCATTGAAGAAATGTCAACACAGTTACAAAAATAGTATATTAAATTGCACATGTCACTACATGCCAATTGCTCATGTATATATTGACAGACAACACTAAAAGGGGTTTTGGTTGAGAGCATATTTATTATTTGGATAATTACTGTCACTTTTATTTTCAACCTGAGAAATAGGGAAAAGTGTAAACAGGGATTAAGAAATCACTATAAGTCACTTGATAAAATTTTAACTTGACATAGTTTTGTGCTTCCACAGATGTAAACCCTTCTGGTTTTTTCCCTCTAAGTAAGATAGGACTTCAACATGATCTAAAAAGAGAACATTCAATGGTAATGGACTCAGTACAAATATTAAATGGGCTTCATGGCAGGTCCTTTAGCTTGAGTACCTTTGCTATTGCATAGCAAAAAAATTATTAGAACAGCTTAAGGTAAGCCTTTCCCTGAGAGCTGCTAACTCTGCAGTATTTCATTATCGTTCTGTAAGGAAGTATTGGATTAATAGATAGTTCTACCAATACTTCCTGTGCATTGAGCTACTTTTACACCAGACTCACTGTACTTACATTAACTAGAAGCTTTAAATGTGCATAACCACTTCAGTTTATTTCACGATTAACAAAATAGATTTTTTTCACATCATTAGCCCTTGTAGATACTGTTTTTCAAACATAATTGTAAAACAAAAGATAAAAATATTTTGTTTTATTCCTTAATTAGTACGTAAATTCTGATGCCTTCTTGTTATACCCACTCTGTTCAAAAAGTGTTGGGACTCTGAAAAGTAAGTTTTTGTCGCTTACTGTTAGAACAAGCTCCAGTTCTTGGAAATCCTGTAGCCTTGCAACATCCTTGTCCTTTAAACAAATACAATAAGGAGTTAGGTGATAGTGTCTGTTAGTTTTGCAGAGGTAAGTTAAAATAATAAGCTCATGCTAACACAAGGTATGTATTTATTCATAACTATTACAGGTCTTTATAGTGAACTGTAAAGCAGATGCATGTAAATACAACAATCCTGTTGCATGTTGTATTTACTCTGGGGTCTTATTCAGCTATTCCCTCAAGTCTATTTTTAGAAGGAATGCAACACTGACAGTGAGTGCAACTGATTAGTGGGATTACACTTGTCAAGATCTATTTACTGCATGGCACCCAAATCATCTTTTTTTTTTTCTTCCCTTCCTAATTCTTAGAAGCTGATGTATTGATTCTTGCATCTACCCAAGGAGGTCCTGCATGTGGACTTTCATGGCCTGCATGGCCTCCTTCAGAGCTACCCAGCAAAGCCAACTCTGAGCCCCTGCAGCAGTGCTCTGCTGCCAATAGCAGTACAGAGTCAGGTTTGTGTCACTGCAGGAACAGTAGGGGTCCTGAAGTTCTACCAGAGAGCCTGAAGTGATTAGAGAGGAAAATAAAAAGTTCTTTCAATAATAACCAAAGTTGGAAAGTGACAGAACTGCTTATGTCTCTTTTTTTTTTCTCCACTTCTTGACTAACACAGAGTAAGACATCCCATAGTCAGTGAAGATGCAGCAGAGTGAAGTCTGTTAATCTATTCCTAATCATATTTGCCCCACGAGTGATGCCAACAATGCTCTGTAAGAATTTGAGAGTGAAAGAAAGGTCTGTGGTGAGTTGGTAAAACAGGTCAGCAGGTCTCTTCTCTGTTGGCTGCAGGGTAAATGTCACTGAAGGAAGGACAATTATGTTCAGAGTAACCCTGAAAAACACCTCTGTGCAAGGACTGCAGCCAGGCCTTGCTGAACTCACAGAGCTTGGTTGAACTCTGTAGGCCTTTTAAATGCTGTTGGCAGCTCACAGTGGTGTTGTGTTGTAGTGAATTTTACAATGGTCATAAAATCAGGTATTAACTGGATCCAGCACCAAATGGTTATGAAAGAAGGTGATCAAGAAATTTGAGAACCTTTTCACTTAAGAAACCCCAAACAAGTGCTGAGTGTTGCAAGTTGAGCAGAGATTTTTCATTTTTGGTTTGTTTTTTTTTTTCCCAACATGGGCAGGTGACCAACAAATTATTCCTTTATAACAGTAACCTAAAAATCTCTTCTATAAGTTGCTGCACTTCAAAAGGTAGAGCTCTTACCTTTCTTAACATTGTATTTGGTAATTTTCTGATCTTCTGGACATGCTCAGGGTTCACACCCAGCTCATGGCAACTCACTCGGAGCAGCTCCTTGTAGGTCAGTTCTTGTCTGTCCAGTTCAATTTCAATGAAGTCATTTTCTCTAAGATTAGGGGTTTGTATTCTCACTTTAAGCACCAGTTCTATTAGAAATAAAAAGTCACATTAACAGGCAGAGGTATAAAGGAATTGGAAACAATGTCTCTATAACAACTTCCAGGTATTTCTGTGTTCTATTAACCTTGTTTGTGTCACTGGTAAGAACATGAATCGTCAGAAAGGAAAACCTGGAACTGTATGACCACAGTTTTAATTAGATTGATTTTCACTAAACTGTATGAAAAAATCATAGCAAATCCAATGTAATATATGTGTGCATGTCTGAACCATTGCATGAATATTCTTTATCTAAGCTGATTTAACAGCAGCTTATACTGGTTATCAAATTACTGAGCAATCCAAGATTGCTTTTATTGGTATTTCTTGCTCTCAGCTCACTTCTCATTGCTACCCCATAGTATCAGAATGCCTTTTATTTGAAGAACAAAATTCTTAATGGTAACTGAATTCCAAGTTTCCCTGCAGAACAGGCAGATCCTAGAACAGCTCAGTGCAGACTGAGCCACGGGAGGTTCTCTTGAGCTCACTGGCTTCTTGCTCATGATCTGTATTTGCAGCTTGGACTATGCTATTTAGAGAATTAGATTACCCTGGTGTCTGTATGCTTTTATAGCAATTGAGACAGCAAGTGTTTACATCAATATTTTAATAACAGTTCCAACAGAAACAGGGTATCTGCCTACTTCATTCCCTTCAAATGTTTCCTGAATGCCTAAACACGGCAATCTTAAAGTCTCTGGAAACGCATGATTCGTCTGCACTGCCCAAGGTGACAGAAGATCAACACAAAGCCAGAAGAGATTTTTGGTGTTACCTTGCATTTTGAGTGGAAAAGCTCCTGTGAAGAAAATAGGCTGAAAGGCCGGCACAGGTGCCATGCAGGAGCTGTTCGCTTGCTGGGGTAGAGACTGGTTGGATCCTGCTGGCAAAGAGGGGCTTCTGCCCCAAGACACTGAGCCCTGGTAAACAGGAGCTCTCTGGAGGACACAATTTGGGTGTGATGGCCCACTAGACCCTCGAGGCGGGGGTGGGATGTCCCTGTTGGGAGGCGCCTCAGGAGCAGCGTTCCCAGGCTGTAATGGTGCTCGTGCTTGCCTGTAGGTGTCCAAGTCAGGTACAGATGGAGAGTTGGTGTCTTGTGGTTCCAAGTGCGAGAGATTCCCATTCAGGGTAGGATCTGGAATGCTGGTACTCAAGGTGTTGTAAACATATGGGAAAGGTGGGTTAGCCAGGTAATTGGGGATGATTGGCAGATCTGAATCTTGCTTTAAGTCTGGGAGCTCATCTTCCACTGTAAAACAAACCAAACAACATTCTCCAAGACTGATTTAGGGTTTCTTTTTTTTGCAAATGCAGTGTTAAAAGCATAATGGGTTAAAAGATGCATCAGGAAGCACCGTGTCTTTTTTTCCTACAATAAACAGAATGCTCAGGTGTTGCCATACAAACATAAAAGCTGAGTCTGATTCTAATAATTCTAGGGGTGCTAATTCCTTCTAAACACTTCAGTACTTCTGTTTTGGCAGAACATTGTAACATGGTCTCTGGTGGAATAATGCTGTCACCTTCATAATGTATCAGGCAATGAACAACAAAGGGTCGTATGTTGTTTGATATTAAAGTAGAGGATAAAGGGAAGGGAACATGCAGTACTGGGAGAGCTGCAGCATTACCCATTCAACAGCTGGGAGAGATAACAATGAAAACAAAACCAGACACAGGAGTACACAGGAGAGACAAGAGGTTGTTAATCAGCTGCATTTGAAATTACTTATCACCTCCAGCAGCAAAACCTGCTCTGTTCCAGCAGTTTCAAAACATGATAGAGATGGTCTACCAATGTCCTTTAATAAGCTGTTTATCTGGGTTGCTGATTTTTGATTTATCCAACACAGAACATGAGGAAAATGAGGTGTTGTTCATACAAGAGCTTCCTACAACTTTTGAGAGGTTTCTCTCCTGCTGTCCTTCTGAAAACTGTAAACTGCATCTACCTAGCACATAGCATTCCTTATAAATACAGTTTTTCTAAATTTCCAGTGTTTAGAAAAAAGTTTGGCTAGCTGGGTATGGAATTTATTGGTAATCCCCTTTACTTAAAACTTTATTTTCTTACCATGTAAACATTCTAGAAAGCAAGTCCTAATACTAAAATCCAAACACAGTATCTTCACATGGAAAACAAAGATTGGAGCACACATGCTTTGAACACCAACAATTTTTTTTTTTACCAATCTTTGATGATCATATGGTACAATCACTATAGGTTACCTCCCAACATCTTCCTGATCTCTCTCTTGGATGTTAACTGGGCTGGCCTCTCCCCTTTCTTCGTCAGGATGTCCTTGTCAGCCCCAGCGTGCAGCAGATAAGCCACGACCGCCACGTGGTTCCGCTTGCAGGCCCAGTGCAAACAGGTCCTGCACATGGAAAACATGAACGCTGTGTCAAATCCTGAGTTATGGCAGATTCGTTTCCACTCATTCTTGCTGCCTATGAGAAGCACACTCTATGCAACTCTATGTAAAATAGGTTTGAGTTGCAAACTTCCTTGGAAATTCACCCTGGATTGGGAGTCTGCAATGGCACCTGCTGATGTCATTTCTCTTTGCTCCAATACTCTTTACTGCAGTAGTATTTTTAAAGTTCAGGATCTTTTCAATTTATCGTTTCTTAGGCTACAGCCTTTAGGCTACTGGAAAAATAATGTATGAAAGTAAGGTTTCTGCATCATATTTTAATATTTGAAACAATCAGCTGTACTTAGAATACTTGTGTATATGCGATCTATTACTAGATCTAGATACTAGAGTATCTCCCTAGGATGCTATATTTAGTACTCTTTAATTAATGCTGCCAGCACAAGTACTTGCACTTTCTGGCAAGTAAATTACGTTTAAAATATTGTAAGCATAGTTTCTAAGAACAGTTCTTTGCCCAGTTGCCATTTGCTCCATCAGTAATTACTCAGCTTAGATCTACAGACAACTAATTTTCTGTAATCTGTAAGTGATGCACAGAACTAATCCCTTTTCTGTATTTTCAAATTATTATTTGCAGTTGCTGACTAGAGAAACATATTAAGGAAACATCCTAAAAGCTGCTTAGTGCTCAGATCTTATTTAGTGTGTGTATTGAGGACTTATAGACTCACACATTAACTTTCTACAGAGTTGTACCATTCTTTCCTACCCCAGGTTCTAGTGATATTTGACCCTTCTCTAGCTTTTATATTTTATTTTAATTCTCTAGCTCCAGCTGAAGGAAATTCTTCATAAAAATGAACATGCTCAACCCTTCTCCAAGTTTATTTATTTTTTAAGAATTATGTAAAATCAGAGATAAATAAACTTAGAAGGGAAAAAGCTTTCAGTTGAAAGTCCAGCTCCAGAAACCTTTTTCCACTTCAGGTGGTGTGTTTTGGTTTGGTTTGGTTTGGTTTGGTTTGGTTTGGTTTGGTTTGGTTTGGTTTGGTTTGGTTTGGTTTGGTTTGGTTTGGTTTGGTTTGGTTTGGTGGGGTTTTTTTTTTACAGAAAGAGACTGTAAAGTCAGACAGACAGGGTGGTATTTGCACTGAGAACAACATTTGCTGGTTTAGTTTTTAGGGAGGATATGTAAGGCTCAACAGCACAGCCTCATTTTGGGATTCATCCTGGCCATTCCACATGGCCTGTGCAGAGAGGAACCATCTATCCACAGACCTGATACATACCAAAATATAAGTACTCACCACCTCTAAGCATCACACATACTAAGAAGCTCACTGCAAAAATTTTAATTGTACAAACTTAAATAACAATGAAGACCCATTTATTGCCATGGTTAAAAATTACCAGATCATTATTTTTAAAAATAATTAATTTTATTACAAGACTTATTTCATCAATTCCAGTTTTAGACACAAACTCATTCTGATGACAGGTTGTTTTTTATCTCACTAAGATAATTCAGCATCCTATGAATCAGTTGCTTTAAATTTTTACAAGTTTTAATTTTAATCACAATTTAAAGCTCAAATTGTTAAGTGTTCCATGCTTCTCAAATCTGCTGATTGAACTTTTATCTTTAAAAGTCTTGCTGCTTTCCTAATTTTATTTTTCCTGTTTTTAATTATAATGTCATAGAATCCTAGAATGATTTTAATTATGAGGGACCTTAAAGTTCATCTCATCCCACTGCCTGCCAGAGGCAGGGACACTTTCCACTATCTCAGGTTGGTCCAAGCCCTGTCCAACCTGGCCTTCAACATTTCCAGGGCAGGAGCAGCCACAGTTTCTCTGGGCAACCTGTGCCAGGGCCTCGCCACCCTCACAGGGAAGAATTTCTTCCTTACATCTAATCCAAGTCTCTCCTCTTTTAATTTAAAACTGTTCCTCCTTGTCTTATTACTATCTGTCCGTGTAAAAAGTTGTTCCCCCTTTTCTTTATAAGTTTATAATTTCAAGCATGAAACAGCACAGTAAATACAGGCTGAATTGAACCTGTAGAAAACAGTGTCCAAAAATGCCTGAGCATTCCCTCTAAAATCTTCCTTCAAATAAAATTGTGTGTGTTTACGTCTACAGTGTTACTTGTGCAAGTGCCTATTACAGAACTGCTTTCTCTTTAATGTCATCAGGTGGATCTGAACAAGATGCCAACTCCCAAGTGTTTCTATACATTGCTGGAACAAGTTCCCTGCTTGAAAGAGAAAATAATTTTCAAATTTGAGTTAATAATAAATATTTCTGCTTAGGCAAGAGCATGTAAAGCCCAGGTTTGTGTTCTGACAGAGCACGCCGTCTCAGGCTCGGGGAAAAAAAAATCAAAACCAACACTACAAAGCAGTGACCTGGAAAAGGGGTAAAAAGGACAGGAGGTGGAGTGGAGACGCGTGTTTGTGACCCCGTTTATCCTCTCTGGAATGGGGAGAGCTCCATAGTGGAGTACTCGGAAGCAGATCGACCTTTTCCTTCGTCCTCAATTCACCCCGCCTCGCCTTTTATGTGCGGAGGGAATCGGCGGCAGCCTCCGCACGGGACCGCCCGGGCCGAGCTCCCGCAGAGACTAGGTTCGGGTGGGGCGCCCTTACCATCCGTTGACTTCGTTCTGAGAGTTGAGGCCGACCCCCAGCTCCACGAGCCGTCGCACCTCCTCCGCGTCGCCGAGCGCCGCCGCCTCCCGCAGCCGCTCCTGCCGCTCTCGCTCCGCCATCTCTCCGCAGCCGCCGCTCGCCTCCCGCATCGCCTCCCGCATCGCCTCCCGCATCGCCTCCCGCATCGCCTCCCGCACCCCCGCGGCTGCCCCGCGCCTCCGCCGCTACCCACGCCGTGCTCTGGCGTGGGGGACACTATTGCCGGTGACAACCCGGCCCCTACAGCCGGTTCCGGGGCGCGGCCGCTGCCTGGGGACGGGCCGGATAGGGCAGTCCCGGGTAGATGTTGTTTAATGGGTGTAGAAATGCATCGTACGCGCTGTCTCCGGCTCTGCCGATTGTTTTTGCGGGCTCTCGATTTATCATAGAGTGAATTCTAGAACCATCGAGTGTTAAGTGTTGGAAGGACCTTAAAGATCAACACGTTCCACCCCCCTGCCATGGGCAGGGACAACTTTTCACTAGACCAGGTTATTTAGAGGCGCCATCCAGCCGGGCACTTCCGGGGGTGGGCCATATTTCTAGCTCGCTGAGTGTCAGTGGTAATTTAATTAAGCTTAATTTTATCCTGTGGTTTTACTCAAGGAAAGAAGAACTTTATGATAACCACTGTTATGCAAAAACCTGCTGCTAAAGAGGCTAAATAAAGGGATTCAGAAAAACTGAGTTTGCTGGTAACTGCGTGAGGAAGTACTGAAGAGATTTTTAAGATTGTGATGATTTGGGTTGGGAAGGAACATAATACTCATCCTGTTCCAACCTCTTGCCATGGGCAGAGACACCTTCCACTAGATCAGGTTGCTCCCAGCCCTATCCAGCCTGGCCTTGAACACTTCCAGGGATGGGGCATCCTCTTATCCTGCATAGGAAGCTCTCATCATCTTTGTGCATTCTCAGCAGAATCACCTAATCCCTAAAAAACGTAAGTAAAATAAAGATCACTATCTGTCTGCAAAGCAACTGGAAAGATTATAGGTAATTCCTGCCACTTGCATGGTTTGGTTTGAAAAGCTGTTTTTTGTCATTGTGGATTTGTCTTAAACCAAGTTACAGAGCAGTCAGTAAAAACTTTACCACTATAAAAAGTAAAAATAATAATTTCAAATTTCACTCAGACTTTTGTATTCCAGCTTGCTCTGTGCAGCCACAGCAGCATGCCAAGGAATTCTGCAGTAGCTGGGCTCCAGTGTACCTGTTTTACCTCGATGCAATCAGAGCACTACAAAGAAACTGAAACAGCCCAGTTCTGCCCCAGTTTCCAGCATTAGCACCCCACCATCCCTCCCATCCCCAAACCCAGACTGCAGGATATTGACTGAAAATTCATACCATAACTTCTGCTATGTTGATTTCAATCACACTGTTTAAACTGTTCCATCATTTCAAAATTGCAAGGCTTGAAAAAAGTTTGTGGTGCCTCATACTGCTGCATTAGGGAGACATTTCCAAAAGGAAACTCCTCAGGTAAAAATTGGTGTTTGCATGAAGCCCTCAGTGATGCTGAACAAAGCTGCTGTCAGTCTAAGTGGGTTTCACAGGATCAGCACGAACATTGGCTTCAAGCTTTTCAAAAAACACAATATAATTAAATTTTTTTTAATTGTATGTACTTGGACATTCAAAACAATGTTAAGTAATTGGGAAATAGTTGACAATTGTTATGTGAAATTCAGTATATATTGAGTACAAAGTCACATCTAGAAAGGAAAACAAAATGGGCTGGTTCCAAGGTCAAAGAGTAAGATTTATGTTACATATGCAGGACTGCTATTCTCCCTCAACCTGTCAAGCATGGGGACAGGCTCTCCAGGGAAGTGGTGGAGTTATCATCCCTGGAAGTGTTTGAAAAATGTGTGCATATGGCACTTGAGGACATGGTTTATTGGTGAATGTGGTGATTGTGAAAAATGCATATTATATGATTGGCTTTTCGCAAATATTAGAATGAATACTATATGTGTTATGTTAGAAAGCTATGTTGTATTAATTTTTGTAGTGCTGTATTAATCTTTTAAATGTAGGTTTTTGTTAAGTCATAATATTAAAATAGAAACTATGTAATGTAAGATACTTTTTGTAACTAACTCAAAGAATGAATAAGATAACCAAGAAATTCTTTGCCTAAAGAAAACAACACGAAGACACCAGAGAAGAGTTATTGCTTCCTTATCTTTACCTTAGTAGACACGTTGGAGCCAAAGAACCGATTTATGCGATGAGGAGAGGAACAGAAATTAAACAGAAGACACCTTTTGTTTGAGAGGAATGTTTGAATCATGTATGAAGAAATATGAATATAGAACAGGCTATTGCTTTTAAGGGGTAACCCTTATGAAGTGCTTCGTGCTTTTTCCCATTGAGAGAAGCACCCGGACGTCTGTAATTCTTTGCTTTTTATTATCTCTTTTATTGTCCTAACCCTAATTATCCTATTTTGTATTACCTTAAATTTTTACTATTAAACTTTTAAAATTTTAAAAAGAAGCAAGTGAGAAGCGGTTTTCACAGTGATGGTTAGATTGGATGATCTTAGAGGCCTTTTCCAACCATAACGATCCTACCTACAACTCCCTGAATTCCTATGGGAACATGCACAGCTGGAGGCACTCGGGACCGGGACTCAGTAGCGGTGCATCAGGAGCGGTTTGGGTGACTTTCTCCTACCAGGATGCAGAGGGGACTATGACGCTGCTTCAGCTGTGCCCAGGCCCGTGTCCTTAGCCTCCAGCCATGACCAACAAGGCCACTAGCGTTATGTGTCTGTGCTGTGTCCCTGCGTTCTGACACCGCACTGGACTGAACACTGTCTGTCGTGACAGGTTACCGTCTGCAGTGACACCACAGGGAGCTGGACATTATCTGTCATGATACCTCACTGGGCAGGACACTGTCTATGTGGCACCCGCTGCCCCTCAGGCGGAGCCACACGCGGCTGTCGTGGTTCTACGTTACAGTATTTGCCCGGACTCCCCGTTCCTGCCTGCGTACCCCACGGGAGCCCGGGCTGGGCAGCACGGAGTGGCCGTGAGGGAGCGGAGCACGGCGGGCTCGGCCCGCGCGGTGCATTGTGGGCAGGGCCAGCCACGGCCGCCATTTTGTCTCTGTCAGGCGCGGCGCGGGAGGTTGTGGCGAGGCGGTCGAGCTGGTGTCTGGTGAGGGGGATTCGGCCCGCAGCTCACGATGATATCAGCCGCCCAGCTCCTTGATGAGCTCATGGGCCGGGACAGGAACCTAGCCCCGGATGAAAAGCGCAGCAACGTGCGGTGGGACCACGAGAGCGTGAGTGCAGCGGGGCCGCCTCTCTCCTCCCTCCTTCGGTGCTCTCGCACACTGCGCGGGGCCAGGGGTTTGTCGGAGCGACATGGGCGGCTTCTCTTGGCCAGGGACAACTGCGGGGAGGGGGGAAGAGGGAGAGAGGGTAAGGTGCCGGCCAGAGCGGGGGTTCCGCGTGTTTCGTCGGGGTGCGGGTTGGGCCCTGCATGGCGGCCTGGGGTGGGCCGGGCCTGGCCGTGCGCGGGAACGGCGCCGAGTCTCACTGAGGAGGAGGAGGAGGAGGAAGGTCCCGACACAGCCGGGCTCTTGTTTGGCTGCAGGAGGGACAGCCCCGGTGTTTGGGCGTGTGCGGGGAAAGGCTGTGCCCGCCGGCACCGCCGTTAACGAGAACGGGGGTTTCCAGAGGGCTGCTGGTGGCGGAGGTCTCCTGTAGGAAAACGCGAAAATAAGGCGGCCGGGCGGTTAAAGGAATTCAGCACTTCTGAGTAAAAGCTGCTGACTTGCACGAAGGGGGATGAGACAGATGTGCTAGTTTGGGAGATAAATGTCTCTGGATCTCTTCCTGAGGGTGGTGTTGGGGGAGGAAAAAGAAGGGCACGCGCGTACCGACTTTAATGTCTGGAGCTTGTACTTCAAGGAAAAACCATAAGACTTTAGAAGGTGAGGATTTGGTTAAGAAAAGTTTGATTCTTTCCATATTTACTCACTCAGAGGAATCTGCTTGGGAGGGGAGGACGGACACTAACCTAAACAAGACTGTTGTTCAGGAGTACTTACGTACTTTTGTTAATATGGTGTTCATTCATTTTCTGCAGTAAGGAGCCCAGACAAGACAGTGTTGTTGTTGTTGTTGTTGTTGTTGTTACTGTTATTATTAATTGGGGTTTCTCCACTGGTTGAGCTTTAGTAAATGATGCGTTAGTTTTGACTATCATAGTTGAATTTTAAGTTATTTCAGAAAAACTGAGTGGTACCTATAGGGTTCCTATAGCTTCTGCTTTGGGAGAGTTGACCACTGATGAATTTTTAAATTTTATTTTCACCCGTTCATGATACCTTTTTTTAATTATGGCGTATGTTAAAAGAAAGTGTCACAGTTACAATAATTTATCACTTAAGTTATAGGAATTTCTGTGGTTTAAGCTGCACAAAGAATTTAGCTCCTCCCCCCTTAGCATTTGCTTGGGATGTTGTTTATTTGGGAGGAGGGAGAAATGCTTGGGTTTGGCTGTTCTAAGTTGTATCTTAATCAAAGACACGATTTCATGTTTTTATATGGGATTTAGGTCAATATAAAGGAGGATAATACTTGTTTGAATTTGTTTGGATTGGTTGAATTTGCATGATCTAAGGACCAATACCTATCTTACCTTAGATTTTTCAAGTGTGAGGAACCATTCCCTCCCTTGAAAAATGGTGCTCTATAGGTAAGCAGTGCATGTCAGGAAGAAATTGTGAGTTCAGGAAGTTTTCATGACCTTGTTTATGCGTTTCTAGACTTACTTCATTAAGAAAATAATTCGGTTGGGTGTTTAGTTAGATATTTTCCTTTGATTGTGGATTTAAAATAAGGAGGAGTTAGATGAAATATATGGAATACAGGGTGAATGACTTGAGCCATGTTGGTCCAGGTAGAACAGATAAAGGGATGAGTTTGGTTTATTCATTAAGGTGAGAAAGACTTCTTTTCTTGGTTGGTTTTTGTTTTCCCCATCATTGACTTTTAATAAATTCAGATTACTTTCTTTATTTTCAAATGAACAAATCAAAGAGTATTTTCAATTTTTCTTTTCACTTACAGCTTTAGGCTGAAGCATTTGACTATAACCAAAGGACACAGTCTCTAAACTATTCAGTTTTGTTGTTTTAGAAACAGGGCCTTGTCTCTCCTTCCCAGTCCTCTGACAGTTCAGAAAGCGAGAGCTGTCCTGTGTCTGAGAGCAGTGGGAAAGTTACAGGCTTAGGGTTGAGCCTTCAGTCCTGCAGGATCTGCTGCTGTTTGCTCTGCTTCTGCTTTTATTTATGATTAAATACAACCTTTCTGCAAGGAATGTTTTCCTAGATTCCTATAGTCAACTGATGAGTTCATAAAATCCAACAATTACTGCTGTTAAACATGTGTCTCAGTTTGACTTTCTTTGTCACCTAAAGATTCAACTTTCAATGCTGACATGTTTTAAAAGGCAGGAAATGGAGATAAGGTTCAAATGGTATTGAACATTAATTCCTCTGCCTGCTGTCTTGCTTTTCAGGTGAAACACATGTGTTAATGTAATTTCTTTTGAGGTTAGACATAGATCAACATGCAACCTGCTCGATGCCAGCATGTTGTATTGATCCCAAAGCGTAGGATTTTGTGTCAGATTTCATCAGTTTTGAATGTGGAAGATTATCACAAGAAGCTCATCTGTATTTTGCTTATTTGGAGATTGCATCCATGTGGCTGTCAGAAACTGGAAGGTGCAGTGAAATACAAGATGGAAGTGGAAAGTGTGGAAGCAGAGGCTGTGATAGCGCAGTGTGTGATTTATTTGCAGTGCCAATGAAACATGTAGATCATATATTATAAAAGCTTTTGTAGAGCTTAAGTTCTTACTTTAAAACTTTGACATGATTAAGGCCTTTATAAATAGGAATTCCGCTTGTGGTATATTTCAGTATGGTGGCATGTCCATGGTGATCAATCCTTGTTTTGGCAAAAAGGCTTTGTTTTGTGTGCAGGAAGAAATTATTAGTATTATATATTTTAGGCTTTCTGCTTACTAGCATATCTGTAGACAAACTATATTTCTTTATTTATTCATGCTTTCCTGCTTTAATACACCACCTGCACAAAGCAAGTTCTTATGGAAATAGCGCTTGCATAAGAGTTCTGAGGCTATTCTGTCGTACAAGACAACACATCATGGGCTGCCCATGCTTCTGTAAGGTTGGAAATTTTGATGCTTCTTCAAGGCAAGCTCAGGCTTTTCAGAAAGTGGAGAGGGGTGGAGAGCTGTTAGAGACAAACGACTGTGAGCAGTCATCTCTGATAATGCATTTTCTCAAAATGTAGGTTTGTATTCAGGGTATGGTGGGATGGTTTTAGCTATTTATGATGTGTTGTGCTTTTATAATGCCAGCGACCTAAATTGTTTTGTACCTAGGTAGAATTTAAGGACTTAATCCTCCATGGGACAGAGGGAGAGGACTTAACCTTCCATTACTAATACTCTTCCTACAACAAATAACATTTCTGTTTTAGAGTGAGTTTGGGAGAACGGCTGATGTTTGTTTGGGTTTGGGTGGGTGGGCATTGCTCTTCAAATGTCTGCTGCATGTGAGCTTTAATGGATTCAAAGAGCTCAACTATGAGAAGGAATTTACTAGTTTTTGATGTGTAAGCCACAGTCCGCTGGATTTTATTCTCAGCCTTTTTATAGGAATTGTCTCCCTAAAGTAATTTGCTTTTGTAATTGCTTGTTACTGTTAGATACTTCTCCATCATTAAATAAATTTCTTGCAGAAGAGAAACATGGTAATGTAGAAGCATTAACAATATAGAGCTGACAATAGCTTCTTTATATGAGAAAGCTTTGAACTGCTTCCTAAGCTCCAACTGAGCTTGCAATTCTTGCTGTTAACTTAGTGGACTTAGATGTAAAGGATACTACTTTCCCACCTCCAAGAGATTTCAGGAATTTGTGATGAAGAAGTGGAAGGTTTTTGAAGAAGCACCCCTGTTTGTTGTAGTGTCAGTGTCTTATCAAAATGTGAGCACTCAGGGGCTCTGAGACCCAAGCTGTGGCTTATCCTGCAGCAGCAGTTAGACAGTGACACTTGTCTGTTGCACCTTCTTGCTAGCAGAGTTGGCAGAATAATTCTGCAAAAAGGAATAAATACTTGGATAGGGAATTATGCCTACCAAACTGCCTGCTATGGAATGTGTTTTCATATTACCTTGTGATTAGTGCAGCAGCCTGATAAACCGTGGGTGGGTGATGCCAGTTGAAGCTTATCAGTCACCTCTGTTTCAGTCCTGTAATGGTTCCGTGATGCTTAAGCCATTCCTTGGCCCTTACTGTTCCCACTCACCATTGATTAGGATTGATTGAAAGTGCAGTTGATGTCCAGCCCGGGAAGGCAGATGTTGCACTAAGTGAAGCTGAGCTGGAATGATACCTCCAAGATTCTGCAGGGTTCCAGCAAGCTGTGTTTTCCTGTTAAAGCAAACTCAGTTGAAGAGCATAATGAAATAGGTATGAGAGGGGAAGAAAATTGCTTCAGCCACAGTGGTCTGAAACACTGTGAAGTGAGTATTTCTCTGCAGGCTGCTTCCTAGGAGAGAATGTCAAGTAATTTCACTGAGTGCCATCCTAGTGCTGGAGTGGCAGCATCTAGAGCTGGTAGGAGAAAATTACGGCAGCTTTTTGCTCTGTATGTGTGTTTCGTCATAATTCTGGGTTTGAGTTTTTTTGTTTGATACGGCTTGCGTTTGTTTGGGGTTTTTAATGTATAAATAATTAATACAGTGTATGGCATGTTTAAACCTCATCTTTTAGTATTGGTGACTGCAGCTTTTGGCTGTAACCATCAGTTCATGAAAAGAGGATTTTCCTAGTAGTGCTGTTTCATAATAATTGTAATTCTTTCTGGTTTTATTGAGGGTGGGTTTTTTTTTTCATTTTGTTCATCATACTTGTAATTACTTTTCCTTTGCTTCTTTTGTTACTACTAGTTTCTAAACTGTTACAGGCCAGTTCGCCTAATTTTTTGTTGATAGAAGATATTCTACAACCCTTTTAACAGTATGGTGTGGTCAGACTGTCATTACTGTGCTCTGTGTCTTAGGAAATTGTCTAATCCATCTCTGAAATTTTTTGGGAAGTGTCTTTCCACTGATCCTTATACCTGGATGTGAGTATGAGAAAAGGGAAGAAGCAGAGAATGTATAGAGAAATTACATTTCTGTGAACGAGTACAGAAACCCATCCCAGAAACTGCGCCTTTGATGTAACTCTGTAGTAAAACAAGGGATATTGTAGCTTTCAGAGAAGAGCAGATTCTGAAATCAGATTTTGTCCAGTAACTTTCTCCTTCCTTCTGAGGAAAAAAAAAAGTAATTTCACATTTTTTCTTAACTATTCTTGGTAAATTGCTTCAGATAGGTACTAGTGTCCAAACCTGGATCATGGGAGAAGTATTCAAATTACATAATAACAGATTTGTTTGTTTCTTGTCCATGTTTTGTTAATAGAAAGCCTGATTGTTTTTCTGAGTAATCTGTAAAGTAGTCAGGAGAGTTTTAACTTCCGTAGGCCGATTTGCAGTCTGGCAGTTAGCTTGGAAAAATAAATCAGGCTGATCTAATTTGATCAACAGGTATCACAGGTTTTTTAGTGAGGTGGTGGTGTTTGGGGCCTCTCTCCTCACCCCTGTTTCTTCACATACTTCAGTCTGTATCTTGGGAGATAAGATACTGCAAGTCTTTGTCCACAGGATATGTGAGAGGATTAGAACTAGGCTGTGATGCATTCACAGATACTAGATTTGCAAAAAATTAGAAACTGGTGTAACGTAAAGGAGGTACTGGAAGAAGGTCCAGGCTAGTTTTGGATTTACACCTTAATTAATAGCAGTTACATATGTGGGGAGGGTCTAGTGAAAAGTTAATTATTTAAGATTAATTATGAAGTTAGGGATGTAAGTATTTCTGATTCTACCCTATGGCTGTTCTGATGGATAGGCAGGCGATATTTTTATGTTATGTTACGAACTTCAGGAGCTGACCAACTTGACTAGCTAAGCCCATGCTCATGGGTGAGGGCGAATAATCTTTTTAACAAAAGCTGGTTTTATCCCATCATCTGTTAAGTATTTACTGACTAGAGTAACAGGTTTGTGGGTTTTTGAACTTTCTGGTGGTAGTTTTCTGTTATCAGGAAAAGAACCTGACTCAATAATGTAAAACAAGACTCTATAGAAACAGCCTTTCTAGCTGGCAGGAAACCAGGTTAAAATGAATGTCTTTTCTGCCTGAAGAGCTATATAATGTATTGTTGACTGTCATTCTTAAAGTAGGGAATTCTTAGAGCATTGGAGTGGGAAAGCTTCTGGATAATTCTGTCTTTTAATTGCCGTCAAAGTCCTTGAGGCAGTACCTGATGTGTGAGTGCAGGTAGCTCCGGTTCTCCAGGCCAGTAGCTCTGAGGGAGTGAAGGTTGAATACAAAGTTGTCCCAGGCAAGCAGAGGAAGGAGGAAGGTTCCATGCTTCCGTGGCAATAGTTCTCACCTCTTGTGGCGTTTCATAGTCAAGAATTTCACTGAAACTTATTAAATAGTCCAATCTAATTTAATTCCTTTCCTTTGGAAATATTAAGTATTTATATTTATAAATTGATGACACTTTCCTCTAGTCTTAAACATTTAGTGGTAAAATTAAGATCTATTACTATTGCAAGGAAAAGTAAGGTTTTTGGTGTTTTGTCATCAAAATGCATCTTATAGCACTTAGTGCTGCCAAGAAATATAAAGATAGAGGGTGTGTAAAATTTTCAGAAATTTTACTATGTTCAAAGGAAACGTTGACACTGTGTTTTAGTAATAAAAGTGATTACATAAAATTTTCAATTCAAAAGGCAAAAAATGATGCCTGTTTCTTTCTTCTCTGTCAGGTTTGCAAATACTACCTTTGTGGCTTTTGCCCAGCTGAATTATTTACAAATACCCGTTCTGATTTAGGTAAGTTTATAAGTCTTGATACTTACTCACTTAAAAGTAATTACAGTTGATCTTTTGTTTGTAAACTATTTTTTTGTTGTTAATTGCTCTGTCAAAACACTTTGAATTTTTTTTTTTTTCATTTCAAGGGCTGCCAGTGATAGAGTATGCTAAAAGTAATATTTATTCCAGATCCTACTTTGTCTAAGTGAAAAAACTTCTTAAAATTTTTTTCTTACTGTGTAAGCTAAGTTACTGGGTGCTTTTGTCCTGCTCAGGTGGCAGTTTCTAGTTTGGGTTATTCTACCTGGGCAGGGTTTTAACCTATTTTTGTGTGAGTATATGTTATTGAGCTACTTTACTTTAAGAGACTCACTTACTGTAATAGTTATTTCTGAAGACCAGCTCTAAATTAGTGGTAGTTGATGGCTACATGTAGCATACTTAGCAAAACCAGACTTCTTTTGTCTTAGTGTTAGTTTTTAAGTCTGTTGAAGAGTTTGAGAATTGGGAGAAGCTGAGGAATTCTAACACAGCCACCTTCATGAGCTCAGGGCACATACCTCCTAGTTTACTCAGAAGATCTATGTTTTAAGTAGCCAGTGTGTTGCAGAGAACTCTGGAAATTAGAAAGTGCCTGATGAAATTACCCTTCATATGTAATTTTTCTCTTTTTTTGTTCTTTTTTTTTAAAGCCCCAGGTGTTTAGGATATTGCACTGTTTGTTTGTATTTACTGACGTAAAACTTGATCTGGAAATTCTATTTTTTATGAAGACTTTGTATATAGAGTCTCTTCTTTATAATTACAAAATGATGTTGGCATTCTTTTTCTTCAGTGTATCTTTCAGTCTCCAAGCAAAGTAAGCAGAAAGGCAGAAGCATAAAAGTCCTTGTGAAATGTTTATAGCCATGTTCTGTTGTGGTGCACAAACAAATGCTGGTGGAATATGAATACAACTTTTAGGAATGCAAACCTAAGCTTTTTGTGTTGTCTTCTTAGGTCCTTGTGAAAAAATTCATGACGAAAATCTACGTAAACAGTAAGTTTATTGTTTGATATGTTAAAGCAAATAGAGTTTCTGGTATCTTTGAAATCTGTTAATAGCAACCCAAACATTACAAATTACTTTTCTTTTTATTTGCGTAAATTTATTTAAATAAAAATTTACTTATTTAAATATATAATATTCTCTTATTGTGAGCAAGGATTTATAATACTGTGTGTCTTTTTACTTAGTTTTCATCTATTACAGATTGATCTGAGCTCTCATTTTTAAAATCTTTTCTCAGGTATGAGAAGAGCTCTCGGTTTATGAAGGTGGGCTATGAGAGAGACTTCCTGCGCTATTTGCAGAGCTTGCTTGCAGAGGTGGAGCGCAGGATCCGGAGGGGCCATGCTCGTTTGGCACTGTCACAGAACCAACAGTCTTCTGGGGTGAGTCTGCAAGAGTCATTGAGGCAGCTTTTCCTGTAGATAGCATTCAGGGTCTTATCTATTCAGGTAAAACTTACTGTTATCCAGAAGATTCCTGATCAATACGATTTTTCATCTGTTAGCCAGCAGATCGCATCTGGCATTAATGGACGAGCCGAGTGACTCCACAGTCAACAAGAGCCCTCTCTGTTCTCACCGTTTCTTGTTTCCTCAGAATGAGTATCTGTTCTCTACCTGTCAGGTGTTGTCTTTACCCTGACAACCTCTAGGTTGTCTCCACTGTAGTTGCACATTCCTTCCGCCCTGCAGTAGCAAACTGTATCTTGTCCCCTGATGGATTTGAGCAGTGACTGTGACCTGTGCTCTCTGAGTTTTGTGACTGCCAGGACAGCCTTGTTGTTTCTGCTGCCCCACCTCACTCTTCTGTACAAAGTCCAGTTGCTTCAGAAGGAGCTGCGGACAGTATGCAGTTGAGAGATACCACTCGTGGAGCAGAGGTGGGAGGGTGGCAGTAAGTCTATTCTGGGAGCCTGCAGAGAGGACACTACTAGCAAATACATCTTTGAAGTGAGATTCTTTTTGCATTTTGCACTCAGAATTTGAAATTCAAAGCCCACAGAACCTCCAAGTCATACTTGAATGTCTGCAAAGATATGTAATATCTGCATGGGAGTGCCAGAGTTTAAAGTTAGGACTTTGAATACTGTTTTCTTACGTTTTATGGGCCAGGATCTTGAACATTTTTGTTTATCTGGGAGGAATTAGTGTGACTAGACTTTACAAGGGTGGAGTAAATCGTGTTGAGGAGTGTTTTATATTAGACTAGACTATTACTAGTAGCTTCTTGTGGGAGAAGAGGCCAGGGGGAGGTTATTCTCAGAGCGCCTCTGGAATATGAGAAGACTACATTTGTGTGTTTAAGCTATTTTAACAAAAGAAGAAAAAAAACCCAACAAGGAAAGAAAAAACCCCCAGCTTACTCTTTGTGCTTTTTGCAGGGAGCAGGACCTACTGGCAAAAACGAGGAGAAGATTCAGGTGTTAACTGACAAAATTGATGTACTGCTTCAACAGGTGAGGGTTTTTTAACCCCCAGAAGAGAGATCTCTTGCTTTTGTTACTTGATCAAAAATTAAACTTTTAATTTTTTATTGCCTTTTAGATTGAAGAACTAGGTTCAGAAGGAAAGGTGGAAGAAGCGCAAGGAATGATGAAACTCGTTGAACAGTTAAAGGAAGAGAGAGAACTGCTGAGGTCTACAACTTCAGTAAGTAATGTGTTCGTAGTTCTGTGAGACCAAAATTTGGTGCACAGTACATTCTAAATAACCTTGTCCTTCCACTGAAGGCATGCAAGGTCTGTGCAGAATTCCTTATATAGTAACAGAGCATTTGGCTGTGTTAATCCAGTGTATTGATTAGGCGTTCTACCTTGGGAGTGGGTTTCCTGCACATAAATTATGAAATTACTCACCCAGCAGTCCTGGAGGAGAGCTTGCACCTTCCTCTAGTTGAGGTCTCAGTTAAACTTTGCCCTTTAGCCTCTGCAATATAATTCTACTGAACTACCAATGTAACTGTTACAGAAAGCCCTTGAGTCAGGGCTGTGACTGGAGACAGGCATCTGTCTGACTCTGAGAGCTACAGAAGCCAGAGGGAATGTGTTAAGTATCAAGTTCCTGTTACTAAAAAGGAGCTTAAGCTTAAAGATTTTATTTTGGTGTTTAATGAAAATGCTCAAACTGAGATTCTTTTATTTTTTGAGAGCTCTTAAATGTTGCACAGAGCATGTTTATGTCCATGCTGTATGATTCATGAACACTGCGCAGTAACAATCACCTGGGTTTATGTTGAAATACCATTGTACTTCTCATATGTCTATTGAAGCAGTGGTTTAATTTGACCACCATACTTCTAAATAGAAGCCAGTATTTCTTTTTCTTTTTCTTCATGGGGTATTCTAGCCTTTTGATTCCTTGAGGTGTATTCCATGGTAGTTCTGCAGCTCCTGACATTTCAGTTGATGCCAAAGAATTCTTAAAACTGAAAAAGAAAGCTTTAAAGGAAAAACCTAAACTTTAATTTTTCTAATATTGCAAGGAAGCTGCCGATACGACTCTGTACTTTAATGCAGTGAGTAATGGTTCTGTGGTTTTTCATGTGGTTTTTTTCACTCCTATGTGGGAATGGGCATAGGGTGGCCTCTTTTTTTCCTGTTTACTGTGATGGGGTGCAGTGCTTCAAAGATAAAGCAGGCAGATGTGATTTCAGCTTTCAGTAGATCCTGGGATTTGACAACAGTAACATAGAGTTCTAAACATCTTCACTGACTAAAACTTTTCTTTTGCTGTATCAAATATTCTTCTTTTTCAGACAATTGAGAGCTTTGCAGCCCAGGAAAAACAAATGGAAGTTTGTGAAGTTTGTGGAGCCTTTTTAATTGTAGGAGATGCACAGTCCAGGGTAGATGACCACTTGATGGGAAAGCAGCACATGGGTTATGCCAAAATAAAAGCTACTGTAGAAGATTTAAAAGTAAGTATTTCCTCCAGTTATTGAAATGAAAAATGCTTGGAGGCTTCCTAACGTACATAAAAGGCTGTCCAGTGGATTTTCTCATGCGGGTGAAACACTCCAAGAAATAGGATCCTACACTGTGTTTTCACTGATGTAATTTGTTGTGACATTAGATACAAAGATGTTGATTCAGGTGGGAATTTTTATGGCCTTTTTAAGGAAATACACTGCGGCCTCTGTTCTTGTAAGAGTGACAAGCAAAAAAAAAAGGTTCTGCAAGACAAAGGATTTTCACTTCAGGGATTTTAGGAAGCACTGTCCTTTGTTTGCAGGATAACACTGAACTATTTTAAAGGTTTAGGCTTTTACATCCTCAGAATCTATAAGCTTAAGTGTCTTGAGTAATCTTCATTTCTTCCTGTGAACTTGTTTTTTAAGGAGAAGTTACGAAAAAGAACAGAAGAGCCTGACCGTGATGAAAGGTTGAAAAAAGAGAAGCTAGAACGGGAAGAGAGAGAGAAAGAGAGGGAGCGGGAAAGAGAAGAGCGGGAAAGGAAGAGACGACGTGAAGAGGAAGAAAAGGAAAAAGAGAGGGCTCGTGACAGAGAGAGACGTAAAAGGAGCCGCTCACGGAGCAGGCATTCAAGCAGGACATCTGACAGGAGATGCAGCCGCTCACGAGACCACAAAAGGTCAAGAAGCAGAGAAAGAAGGCGAAGCAGGTACCTTTGTGTGTTTCTGTGTGTCTCTTAAGTATTTTCATGTAACTTTCCAAAAGGTAAAAATCTTGTGGGGACTTGATCTGTCAGCCTGAGTCACATAACTGATCTGTTAGCTTCACTTAAATCTTTCTTCTTTAGTGAAGACACACCTTATTGGTTCTGAGGTAAGCAAGTTTTTGCTGAGTGTCAGCTGCTTTCTGTCCATTTCTGGAAGATGATACCATAGTGGTGGAAGAGGCTTTATGAGGGAGCTTTCAGCAAACAAAGAATGCTCCCAAAAACTAGGGTCTTATTTCTTCCTTCAGTTGGTCTTTATTTCATGGTGGTAGATACTTTTAAACTGTGTAGTTAATTGTTTCAGTAAATGAAGACGGCAGTATGAAACCAGGCCTTACGTACTGGGAAATATTTATATACAATATGTTAAGATTTGGTTTCTGTAGATAATCACTGTATTTAAAAGTATGTACTGGTTTTGCATGGGACGCATTTAAGGAAGTGATACTTCCAGCCAGTGGAAGTTGTACATGCCTCTCTGAAACACACATGTTAAAGACAAAAGAAACCCGGGAACGTCCTCTTTCCCTTCCAGCCAGAAAACACGGCCCAGTTTTGGCCAGGCTGGGCAGGCCCCTGCCATGGGGCCGGGCCCCCTTCCCCCAGGGTGCCCACTGGCCCCCCTGCCCCATTGGCTGCCGGGCAAGAGAGGGAGTGCCACAGGCCAGGCTGGAGCCAGGCTACGACTGCTAACATCTGGCTGCTTGCTACAGCCCTGTCCAGAGCCTGGGGTCCAGCTGAGCCCGCCAGGCCCCGGGAGGAGCCCCGAGCCAGCGCCAGGATTCTACCGCCGGTGGGATTCGCCCATGGCCATCAGGCAGAGGGGAGGAGAAGCCACCCCCCACCCCCGGTGTGGGATGCTGAGTTCTGGCTGAGTTCTGGCCTGCCTGATTAGATCCTAGCCGCCCCTCCCAGCTGCAGTTCCCGCATCAAGGGTCTGGTGACCATCTGCAGGCCCCGAGCAAGAGATTAACTCTTTCAGTGCTTCAGTCCTCCCTTGAGTGAGAGAAAGGAACAAGAGGCAAGCATGTAAAGGAACACGAAGACACTGAGGTCAGTGAAGAGGAGGTCAAGTCCCAGATGGGAGGGGATGAGGAGATGCCTTGATCTTTGTTGCTGAAATCCTCTAGTAGAGCTATGGAGAAAAGACTCTTTTTCCCTGTAACACAAGAAAGTATGGGGAGATGAAAATGTTCAAATTGTAGACATCGAGCAAAGGCCTCCATGCTAAGTAAGCAAATGTTGAAGAAGCTATGATCCCCTGAGAAGTTTGAACAGAGAAAGAGAGAAGAGTGAGACCCTGTGCCCTCAGGGAGAGAAGAAGATCTGTTCCCAGGGATGAAGATTATTTTAGAAATAGATAATGAGAACTTTTGCCTTTGAACAGTTCATCTTGAAAACAGTACCCCATAACTTGACATGGCCCATATAAACAAGCTGTGGGAAAAGCTTGTGGAAAATGGGAGGGACTTCACGATGGCAGATTTCCCTGGACGGCTGCTGTTCGTGGAGAGAGCCATGAGAGAGCTTCTTTTTTCCTTGTGGAGAAGTCTCCATAACATTAACAAGAGGGACTTCGTAAGTGAACTGAAGAAAAACTATTCTAGAGGTGGTAAACTGACTGAAATTTTAGGTTTTGTTTCTTTACATTGTCAGTGGGAAGGAAAGGTTGTGGGCAGGGGGAGGAGAAGTGTTCTGAAGGTATTGGTCTAATTCTTATTACTCTTTCTTTTAGCTATTGTTAATAAATTTTTCTTTATACCCTTTTGAAGTTTTGAGCCTGCTTTGCCTTTTTCCTAATCCTACCTCACAGCAGGGAGTGCATTGGTGATTGGCCAGCACTGAACCCACCACACTCATTGGTGCATTGGCCGGGAAAATTTCAAAACTGGAGAATTCTCAAACTGGCGAACCAAAACCACTACAAAGCGCTACTGTTTTACTGTTTTATATTCTGAGTTAGAAAATAGCAGCTGAGATTTACATTTTTGAAATTCTCTCTGAATGTTAAGGAGTCGTGACCGGAGGAGAAGCAGAAGCCATGATAGATCAGAAAGGAAACACAGGTCTCGTAGTAGGGACAGGAGACGATCAAAAAGCCGGGATCGAAAATCCTACAAGCACAGAAGCAAAAGCAGAGAGAGAGAACAAGACAGGAAGTCAAAAGAAAAAGGTATGTTTTTATAAAGACTAAGTTTTTAGCAAGTTCTGAATTTTGCTTAGAGTCTAAAAAGCTGTTAGCTTTTCAGTGAGTGTCTGAAAGTTCTTAGTACCAAATCAGACCTGGCTCTGAAAGCTGTGTGTGTTGCTGTAAGCAATTTGAAGCATTTTGTTCTTTCCAGTTACTGAACATGTGTGCATACCTACACCCCAGTGTCTTTCTCTTACCTGTTGCACTTTGTCTGCAGATGAAGTGTGCAAGGATTTTTATGTATTTAAGACCTGTTTAGCTTTAGAAAAATGTAAGCCTGTAATCATCATTTCCTAAGAGTAAATGTCTTATATTCCTACTTTTAGTGGATATTTGCAACTACCTTTTGCAGGTACATGTTTTGTGGGAGGTTGGTACCTGGCTTCTCACCTGTACCATCTATTACTTCTCAACACTATCATGTTTCCTTTATTATCCTTTTAACAGTGCTTTTAAGTTTTTTTCCCGATGTATAAATGCAGTCCAAGATAAATACTGCAGAATCTCTGTGATGCCGTAAATGACAATTTATGCATTCTCCCCGGTCTCCTGCTCTTTCCCCCCACCTTTCTCCCTTTTTTTTTGTTGTTTTTTTTGGGTTTTTTTTTTGTTGTTTGTTTGTTTGTTGTTTAAACAAAGTGAGTTTTGCTTTGTCAGTGTTCAAGTGAGTCTCAACAGAAAGCTGTGTTAGCCCTTGAAACAGTTTTGTAGCTGTACATGCCATGTACCATAGCATTCATGGTGACTCGCTGTTTCACCAGAGGCTGAAGCTCAAAAATTTTACTTTAAGGAGGATTACAAAGAGCTACAGTGAGAACGTGAGAACACGGTAGATTCACATTTTGTGGGAAGATACTAATTCACTGTTACTGCTAAATTTGTCCCTTTAAAAGTCTTTTGGAACTTCTGTAGGAACGTAATACTTCTGGCTCTGGTGGGGAGCTGACTAGTGGCCAGTCTGATACAGCCACCCCACTTCATGGGCTGATCATCAGTAATGGATGAAACAATTGTGTTTCTAAGGTACTTTGGAGGTTCTCTGTAATGAAAGGTGCTCTGTGCATGTGTCTGGGTTTCATAGGCCTGTCTGCCTGATCCTTCTCCGTATTTATCCAGTGGATCGGTTGCCAAAACATTGGTAATGCTTCATATATTTCTCTTCCCTGGCTTCCTTGGACTGTTTCAATTATTCTGGTTTATACTGTGAGGCACCTTTAGTATTGATTCTTTTCTCATTTTCCTTTGCTGTGTAAGAGAGTGGGTTTTGTTGCTTGCTCATTGGCAGTGGAAATGATGTGCAGACTTTAAACTCAGATTCAGTGTTGTAGCCTATATCTGTCCATTTGTTACTATTCCTACCTGACTCTGTACCTTTTTTGCCCGCTTTACGAACAGATTTCTGGTACTTGGTAAAGAATGTCCTGTTCTCCTGAATGTGTGTTATCTATGCATATCAGTAACTGTTTTCTTATTTATTCAAATTTGGTCTGGTTTTGAGCTTTTCAGTTCTTTCCTTAATCTTCCCATAATTAGAGGAGCCTAGTGAACTCTCTTCAGCATCTCAAGTATTTTTAGTTTTAACTTGACTGATTTCCTTGCTGGCTGTTTTATTTGCTGCTTGCTACTTTCTTCCATCAGAAATGAGAACAGGGAGGTGATGCTATGAGCTGCGATGAAAATCCCACCTGGGAAAATCAATTACTTCTTTTGACTGTGCCATCCTAACATTTGTAAAAACACAAATAAGCTTTAGAGCAGGACTGTAATGCTGAAGAAGCTTGTGATTTTTCCTTTGTTGGGAAAGTTTTTTAATAGAAAAAAATATAAAAGAAGAGGGGAGGAAGGAAAAAGCCAAACCCAGTAGTAGTTAATAATGCAACATTGAATTTCTGTGCTGAAGCTGTAAGCACCATTGCATCCTCATATTTGCAATGTAGCACTGTAGGTAGGTAGTTAAGAATAAAGCTTTAGAGATTCATATATTTGAAGTGTGTGGCTTTTGCACAATAGTAACCTAAAAGTTAAATCTTAACTTAGTACATTGGGAATCTTGTCTTCAGAATCTACTTGTCTTTATAGCCGCCTGCAGTTGTAAAAGTAAGCAGCAAAGGCTTTAACTACTCGTGGTAGTGCCTTTCATCTGGAAATCTGACTGCTTTATAGACATGAATATTAACACCAAAAAACACCAAGGAACAGTTGCCCAAGACTTGCGTACAATTGCACATTAAATTAGTGCCACACTTTGAAAATTCAGAAGTCCTGGCTTCTAGTTCACAAAGATACTGTAGAAGACGGCAACCAAGGTTATAAGAAAAAAGTATGTGTAAAAATGGGGGCACTTGCTTTGTGACACAGATTTCAGGGTCAGAGATACCCTTTGCTAAAGAAAGGAGCCACCAGCCATAAACACCAGCTGAGCATTAGCTTAATATAAACCAGTAGAATGTACCTGCTGTTCAAGTTAACAAACTTCAGATGGAATAAATAGGGGATTTTAATAAAAGAAAAATTATTTTTCAAGTACCTTCATTTTATGAAGGGTTAATACTGGAATGGGCCTCTAGACCACTTTGGCTTGGCTCTCTGTCTTCCCTAATCTGGATTCTGATACTTATATAAAAATAATTATGATCCTGTTTTAATGTTCGTGGTTAAACCTCAGCAAATACTGCCAGAATACCTCAGTAATACTGGATATTATGTTTGATTTTCTGAACAGTAAAGCTATTCACTTAATTGTGATACGAATTCTCACAAAACACATCTCAGTTGCCCACACAAACTCAATCAGAAAAATGTGCATGTGTTTAATCAGGAACCAAGTCGATATTATGTGATTATACCTAATAGATCGCAGCTGAAATAATACACCCAGTTTCAGCAGCAAACTAATTTTATGTGCTTTCTCTCTTACTGATTGAAAATACAGTGGAGGAACTTAACTTCTTGCAGATATTCTAGGGGTTGAAAAGTTATTGGGCTATTTGTTGAATACACTTTCTCAGTTCTTCTTGGCAAACTGGAGGTTTGGTATGGTATACCTATTTTAATACTAAAATTTTTAGAAGAGTTTGATCACAGTTTATTAGTTATTTTAACCTTAAACGAAATTATCCTTCCTGACCACATTCAAGACACAAACAAGACAGAACAAAACCCTGCACACTGCACATCCATAGGGCTATTAAGATCTACCATATCTACATAGGACAGAAGATAAGATTATTGGACTGACTACTAGTCCTCTGCGGGGAAACAAGACTACTGTTCCTCAGTGGATCCGCGTGTGCACCGGAGATACCTTTAAGACACAAAAAGAAGACTTTTTAACAAGGTTAGTTAGAGTGCAATCTACCTGCAGAGTTGCCAAATTGAGGGCAGACAGACCCAAACTGACTTAGCCCTTCAGTGAGCTGAGTGATGTTGCCATGTGTTTCCTTCGAGCACCTTGCACTGGATATGCTGCTGCAGGTGAATCCTCACTACTGGTGACCATTAGGCAGTTGCCCTCATTTCTCTGTGAGGGCTTTACCCCATCCTTTGGTAGTCTGTTATAAAACAAAGAAGTTGGGATGTCGCTGCTCTTTTAAAGCTTAATTTCTTGCTTTGTTTCCTGGAGTATAAAAGTGTGTTATGCAAGTCTAGGTGATAATGTTATTTAAAATAGCTTTTTCAGAGTGTTTGATCTGTGTGCTCCTGTGTGAGGGATAAATCTATCTATTTATATTATTTATTTTGATTGCCCAGATAGCAGGGAATAATCAGAAAAAAGAGCATGAATGTTGTTCTGTATGATGACATCTGAGAGGTTGGTTTTTTGGATTTTTTTTCTCTCCAGAGTGTCTTTACTGAGCAAGAGTTGAATATTATGGTGTGAAATAATACAGCAGGAATTGGTATTTTTATTAAATTTGCAAATGCTGAATTTACAGATGAGGCACACAGCTCTAATACTGAATGGTTTTCTTCCCATGGAAATATTTTTACTTCTGGCTTCCTTCCTTCTTTGAAGATTGAGTTTTTAGTGTATCAAATGCTTCAGTGAGCTTCCCGGTTCATGATGAAATTGTGCGCTCCTTCCCTCAGGTCTTGCTGTTTCTTTGCCTTTGAAACAAAATCACTTTTTATGTATCTTCCAAGCTGTCTCCTCAGGCACATTTAATGAGTTGTTTATAAATTACTGCTGTTTTTATAAAATTGAGAATTAACAATGCTGACAAATGTGCAGCTTCAAATTTAATTTTGGTTGTAACTGATCTCCACCTTCAAAGCTGTCAGTCATTAATATTGTTTCCCAAAGTATTTGATAGTTTGAGATTGCTAGTTCTTAATTGGCAAGTATAAATTTCTTTGATTATGCAGCCAAGCATTGTCCCACCACTCTTTCCTGATTATCTTTCAAGAACCATAATTAACGAGAATTAAAAACCAAAGCAAGTCATACGCAATCAGAAATCAAAACCTGGGGACCAGAAGAGTCCCGTAATAAGTAAGGAAGCCATGCACTGTAATTACACACCTGCCTAACCTTTTTACCCCCAATTTGTTCATTTTGACAGCTGAGTAGCTGCCTCTCTTAGGAGGTTTGACTTTTCTCCTCTTCCCCTACCCTCTACTGTCCCCTTCTACCTTTATTTTGTCCCCTCTCCATTCCAGCATGGTAGTCTGAAGCCTATGTCTGTAACTTTTAGAGTATTACTGTTACTGCTATAGAAAGTAATTGTCCCATGTTGTATGCAATATATCTCACATGTGCAATGTTTGTTTTTACTTTGAAATCCATGGTCAATGTCTTCTTTCATGGCAGAAAAGAGGGGATCTGATGATAAAAAAAGTAGTATGAAGTCCAGTAGTCGAGAAAAACAAAGTGAAGACACAAATACAGACTCGAAGGAGAGTGAGACTAAGAATGAGGTCAATGGGACCAATGAAGACATTAAATCTGAAGGTGACACTCAGTCCAATTAAAACTGATCTGATATGACCTCAGATCAGACAGAGGTAAGTGCATTATTTCAAACTTTGATTAGGGCTTTTTGTTACTGTTTAACAGTGCAGCGTAAGTATGCACAGATGAAGATGGAACTAAGTCAAGTAAGAAGACAAACTAAAGCACCTTCTGAAGGAAATGACAGTGTAGTCCTGCAAAACGTTTTGAGGTACATTGTTTTGTCTCAGCTATTTTGTAGCAGACTCCATTAGTGTGCCTCTTTGGGACATATTTGTAATATAGTTGCCATAGAAAAATTAATTATCCTTTTTTTATTTTTAGGGATTTTGTTATCATTTTTTTTTAAAAGTTGAACTGGTTTTGTATTTAAGTCCATATTGTGTTGGTACATCAGCAGAAACTTTTGCTTAAATACTTAATATTTGAGGCACATGTTGGACTACTTTGTTTTCATATAAACTGCTAGTATTTCTTTGTCAAGGATGTTTCTAGTTTTTTTGCTTTATTGCCTTGCATTCTAATGCAGTTTGTTCTGTAACTCGAGAGCCAGTAGCATTGGATTGATGGAAGTGTAGGGTTTATGAATTATTGCAGCTGACTACCATACCTCACACAGCGTTGGTGTTGTGAGCGGCCCATGAAAAGCCAAATTAAAAATCAAGGATTCAGTCAAACTAAGCAGGTACTCATGCCAGGTACTCCTTTCTCTACCCACATCCATGTTTGAATGCTGTTGCCTGTAATCTTTAAGCTTACTGTTGTGTTTTTGATTTTGAAGCTAGTGAAAAGGACTTTTTGTGTACTGTGTGAATACTGTAAATCTGATGTTAACAGAATGGAATTTTCTTTCAACTGTGTGTAGGGATGCAGTGCTGCCCAGAATTAGATATCTTTAAAGAGTTTAAAATGCAATAAACACTACATAATATTCGCCTTGTTACTTTCAATGCAATTCAAGTCTTTAAGAGGTATGTGCTTAATATTTCCTACTGTGTAGGAGACCTTGTAATCAGCCATAGCACAGAAGAGTGGAATGGCTGGAAACAGGCTTGTAAGGCAGATGTAAATGCAGAGACAGATGCTACCAAATGATGACAGTGTTGATGGCAGGAATGTATGCTGGAAACTGTGGGAAATGAAGTAGATAAGCAATAGGCAATTATGTATTGAAAGGACAACTTGAAGTTTTTTCCCACTCTTGACATAGCTTTCTTACAGAAGGTCTTTAGTTGTATTCCTGAAATAAGGAACTAACAGTGGAGGTGACAGCTGATAAATTAGCTTCTTGCAATATAATTTGTTACTGTAGTTGCATTATGTATGCTAGGAACTTTTAAACATTTAATGTTTATATAAAACCGTTAATGCTACATCATTGCTTCTAATGTTAGTCATGTCCAATGGTGATGTTTTTGTAGAGTTAAGATGACAGCTAACAACTGGGCGAGTATAGGTATGGTAAACAAAATGCTCCTAAATGTTGTCTAATCGTCTGTTCTCCCAAAATTTTGCATTATAGGACTACTACATGAAGAGTCTGCGAAGACAGCGGAAGACAGCTTAAACTGAAGATCTGCTTTAAAATGAGGTGAAAGAAAGCTGTAGTGGCATAGAAAAATATAAAGTTGAGTTAGGATTTTTTTTTTTATAAAATTTAATTCAGGACTGGTGTTTCTTCCCAGAGTTCAAAAAGATGTGTTGATAATAGCACATATGCTACTGAGAATATAAGTCCTGTATCCTTCTTTTTCTTTAAGACTTTTTAAGATAAGAAACCAACATAACCTGAACACATGGCTTGCTCAGTGTTTAATTGCAAGTTTTCATTCTTGGACTTTAAAACACAAGAATAAATGTTTAGTATTTGTGTGAATTGAACTAAAATGAATCCCATTTTTACAACAAAGCAATTCCTAGCTTCTTGATATACAGGAAATGGAAATAAAGTATCTTTGAATTTCTGTTACAAATTTGATTGTCTCTGTCATTGAACATTTAATATTAATTAAGCTTCTTTCCTAATAAATTTCTCATGTCTTCAAGCTTAGTTCATTAATTTGGATGCTTAGTTATTCTGTGCTGTTTGTGGGTTTGGGTTTTGTTGGTGCCATCAGGATTTAATTTCAGGCTTACTTTTGCAGCAGTTAGATGCTGTTGGGTTCAGTGTCTCCCCAAAAAGTGCCTTTTGCTGCAGTTGGTTAAGAAATTACAGAAATATTGCAATAAAATTGTAGGTATTAACTCTTTATAAAAACGGTTCAACTTCAATAGCATGTTTAGAGAGAAGCCAGTGCTGAGAGTGGCATTCAGACTGCTTCATATTTGCACTGCAGTATTGGTTTGGGATATTGATTAAGATGCTATCACAGTTGGTCAGAACAGACACACAGGCAGGGAGATGTACCTCATGCTTCCTTGTGAAGCTGTACTGCAAGCAGGAGTAGTTCACGTTGGAAAAGAACTGCAGTGTGTACTAGTCAGTGGTGTGGCTGTAAGGCAGTGAATTTACATTATTTAAAAAGACCATTATCTTTCCCATTCAGGCCTTGACTGTATATGTAACCAAAGTCAGACATGGACAGAACAGCATTGTAACTTTTGCTGATTTGTTTGGCCTGTGTGTGGAAGTGCACTTGGGAGGAATCTGCATTTTGGTCCCTCTGGTCAGTCAAAAGCTAGTGCTAGGTTTTGATACCACATGCAGACAACTATGTTCCTTTTTTGACTCTTACTGTTCTAAACAAGACACAGGGGCACAGGGGATGGAGACTCAGTGTGGTGGTGTTTTGGGGAAAAAATAAAAGTGGGAGCAAGTGAAATTATAGCTAAATTCTAATTGGAAACATTGGATGAACACCTCCTTTTGAAACTTGTGACACAGGACTCAGCCTCTTCTGGATGTGTTACTTCTTTCAGCAGTGAAAATGTTTGTCTTGTACCTTTCACTGCACTTATTTGTTACAAGATTTGCATTTCCCCTTGCTTTGCAAAAGGAAAAATCATTAAATGAGGTACCTTATAGTAGATTAGCCTGGGGTTTAGATTCTGATATGTCTCATAGGGGAGTCTTTAATGCCTTGAAGATGAAGGAAAATTCTGTTTTGCAGAGCATAGGAAACACAGTGCCTTTCTGCCTCCAGATTTGAATGTACAGACATCTCCACAGATTCATCTCCATAGATTCATCTTTGTGAGAAGTATCTTCAGAACTCAGGCCCAGGATAAATACCATCCCAGATTCTCTAGGCATGTACCTCTTACATGCTTTCTCCATACTAGTTTTAACAGCCTGACAGTCTTCTGTTAGGTGTTAAAAATGTACTGGCCTATGTTCTTCAAAGTTGCATTAAAATTTTAAGTGTCCTGTCCACTTGAGAGTGATCCTCTTCACATCCTTCTACCACCCACCCTGAAAAAGGAGAGATCAAAGTACTTGAAATGACTGATACTTTAATGTAAGTGAAAAGTAGCAGTGTCAGTTCAGTACAAATTTGTAGTGCAAACAAAAGTCATCCTTGGAAGAACAGTAAGTTTTGTAAACTTAATCTCAGTTGTCATTCCAACAGTTTATTGTTCAAAGAAAAAAGCCCAACAAAAACCAGTTAACATAACTAGTGTGCCTTAGAGTTTATCAGACTGCACAAAACATACAAAAATATTTCTCTGAATGCATAGATTTACTGTTATTACAGTCGGATTATGAGTAGAGTTTAAGTCTTAACACGTTAACGGTTATTCTTGGTGGAAACTAGAGAAATAAAGCTTTTTAAACCAGCTGCCCTCTAGCGGAATGCTCAGTATTTAGTAGAGACAGTCCATACACTGACTTTCTAAATAAAGGAACTGGAAAGAAATTAGATACTCTTACTAATTTTGAGCCATTTAACCACTATTGTTTTTCAGACAGTTACTGCACATAATCTGAGCTACTCTCCAAGCTGTGCTGGAAAGATAATACAAAATTGTTAAAATAAAACTTTCTTTCCTGTCCTACAAGAAAAACAAAGCAGGAGCCTTGTTAAGTTTTACATCATACTGTGTCACAGTCTTGAGCTTCCCAGGAGTTCAATCTGGCATTAAAGTAGCTCACCTCCTGGCTGGAGAAGAACCAGGATTGAGAATGGGAAATTAGCAGGCTTGAGGTGGTGGGTGTGGAATATGGAGGAAAGGATGATAATTATTTTGACTGCAGTAAGCAAGAATTTGAAGCCTTAATAACTTGGTGAAATCCTGAGCCCAGAGTCAAGCATCTCCTCTGCTGGCAGAAGAGGTTTCTGTCTCTTGGTGTGCAGCAGCTTGAGGGAGTCTTCCAGGGTAAAGCAGGACACAGGGACAGTGGCAGCCATGCTGCTTCTACCAGGACATGGTGCTGTACTATTTATAGTTTGACTCTCAACACTGCAGTCCAGGTCAACAACAAACACAGCACCAGCTGTGCAGAAACTCTGCTCTAGTGCAGCTTCATAAAGCAGAGATGGAAGGAAAATCAGTACAGTTTGGGGCAGGGGGAGGAGGGGGGAACAGAGGGGAGAAAAAGCAGCTCATGCAGAAGCAGCAAATCCCTTACCCCTCCACCTGCCTCAGGACCCAATTAAGGTTTTTGGTGCAAAGGTCACCATCATATTTCTTGGCAAAAAAGAAAACAGTCTCCAAAAGTGTTAACTTGCTTGGCTGCTATGTTAATCAGGAAAAACTTCAGGCTGTTTATATTCCAGCAATGCTGTGACTTAAGTACTTTAATCCACAGGTGAATTTTTTCATTATTGACTTGCTTAAATGCAAGTTAAACAGTCTCTAGTTTAGCCAGAGTTTTGGGTTTTTTCACTCCCCAACAAAGAAGAGGAAAAAAAAAAACTTGAAAGCACCTGGAGGCATTCAGCCCTTTTAGTACTCACCTGGCTAAAACAAGACTATGTAACGGTGACAGTAGACTGTTCACGATGTAAAGTTACAAGTTAGTTACTTGCTTGTGGTGTTTCTCCCATCTAGTGGCTCATAGAAGCATGGTACGTTCCTTCCAGCTGTGATCTCATGAGGACACGGCTGTGCTTCTCACACAGCAGAAACCACCATCCCCCTTCGAACTGGTGTATGAGGGAGGGCGACAAAGAGCTTTCCTGTCTTGACAATACTGACACCTGGTGTGAGTCATGCACAGGCTCACATCGGTGAGAGAGTAAAAAACCACGGACACAGACTGGGAGTCCCCTCCCCATCTCCTGAAACAAGGGCTTTCTTTTGAAAGGGCACTTCAACTCGATTGAGACTTCATTAAGGAACATTTACGAGAGGTTTTTGTATTTTTTGGTAGAGGTACAATATTCTCACAGGGGAAATAAACATTTAAATATGGACATATTGAAATGCTTATTCCACTTATTTTCAGCCCAGTGAAAGGGTTTCTCCTGCCACTTCTGAACATTAAGTATCTCTAGACAACTCATCTTGGTGAGTGTTTGTGAGGGGCAAGAGATTAAGGACTTGCACATTCACATTTTTAGAGAGCAACTATTCATTATGTGTCTCTTTCATTTAACTTAATGAGGAAGTCTAAAATACATATATACACACAGAAACACACAATTTCCTAAACCTTTCTGTGAGTCTTACTTGGTTGCAGTGGGTGTACTTCACAAAATTTTTGTATCAATAACTACGTCTTTCATGCCCCTCGCTACCAGATATAGCCAATAAACTTTCTTGAAATACATTGGAAACATGATTTTACTAGAAAAATGAGGTATCCCTTGCCTGAATACAGTATCATGTAAAAAAAATAAAAGCAAACAGGATATTAAATATAAAATATTAGTTAAAATAGTAACCCTAATAATAACTTAAGGTTTTACACACACTTAAGTCACTGCCTTCCAAAGGCAGCACATGTCACTGCCAGGTGTTCACACTGCAGATGCAGCTCCCAGGGTCAGTAGGTTAGCTTGGATGCTCTGCTGTTGTAGCATGGCCACTCTATCAGTGTGGCCGCAGCGTTCCTGAAAGGAGAGCTGTCACTTCTCATAAGGACCAGCTCCAGCTCTTGAAAGTCCTGGAGTCTGGCAACATCCTTGTCCTTGTAAGTAACAGAACAACATTATTACTCCTAAACATAGCTGGTTTTTTATTGTTTATTAAATAACTATAGGGAGTAAAAACTACAATTCCAGGGACATCACCCCCAATAATAGCAATAAAGAATGAAAAAAAATTAATCCTACCAGCATATACTCATTAAAAGTGTAGCAGATTTGCTTGTTTGGTTTTTCTCCTCAAACTTTTTCTTCTCCTTTAATCTCATTATAATTTGCCTGTATTTGTGCATGTCACTTAACCAAGAGTTGTGACCAGTTTCATTTACAGACCTCCAGAATATATCTTTTTGGAACAGAAGAGCAAGTTCATTTGTTAACAAGGTTCATATCTTTAAATTGTTCATATGCCAATTTGTAGACATTTTCCCCCTTACTGTTCATTCTTTTTAGGCAAGCAGACAGTGAAGTAGTACTTGGCAATTATGTTTAAAGCACCCTAAATGCACCATTTCTGATACACTTTTAGAAAGTCAAGCTGTAATAGTTCCATATGCTTTAGGAGCTGAAATACTCTGCCTGTTTTGACAAGAATATTTTTAAACAAGTTATGATGATGAAGTTTTAAGAAAGGTCCAATGTCCCTTTGAATCTGTCAGTTTAAGTCAGTTTTTATTTAACAAAGGTGATGTTTTGCTGATCTTTTTACAATACCTTCTCTGATGTCTGCAAAGTGCAAAGTCAATTTAATCTCTCATTTCTGTTCTTACCTTTCGTAGAAGTGTATTGGGTAGTTTTCTGATTTTCTCTACTTGCTCTGGATTAACGCCCAGTTCACAGCAGCTCACTCTGAGCAGATCTTGATAGGTCAATTCTTGTCTGTCCAGTTCAATCTCAATGAAGTCTTTGTCTCTCAAGTTCTGGACTCTGACCTTGAGCACAAGTTCTGACAGAGAAACAATTAAAAGGTTAACAACAGAAAAGACAACAACTCAAACCTAACATTACCGTATTTACCATTATCTTCTGAATTCAGGTTTTTTAATATAATCCCTGTGATGTAACTGAGAAATACTGTGCAGTTAACAGAAGCTTCCAGCAAAAATACACAGGAGAACCATGTTAACACTGTTGAAACAGTCACAAAGTCGAGTTGTTACCAAACTACCAGAGCTGCATTTTATGCAAATGTAGTGCAAAATTTAAATGTTCCTGTTACATGGACTGATCTTTCCATTGTTTTGCAAAGTATTACCATGGTCAAAATACAGTATAACAGACATTTTACTTAACTGAGCAGAAAAAAGTTCAGGGCACTTTTGGCCAGAGAATTCAACATCTCTGCCTCTATTCTACTACAGTCTGAAGCGAAATGATTACTTAACTTCATTGTTCATTAGTTCGTTGTTCAGTAGTTCATTGTTCAGTAACTGTGATAGAACTATGAAACACAGCACCTCTTTACCTTGCATGTTATATGGGAATGTTCCAGTGAAGAAGAAGGGCTGGAAGGTGGATGCACGGCTGCTGGGGGAGGTGTCAGGCTGCAGAGGCACAGCCTGGCTGGATACTCCTGGGGAGCAGAGCCCCAGGCTGGGGGGCATGGCTGGGGGGCAGCCAGGGCCGTAGGGCACCCCATGGCTGGCACACGCTGAGCCTGCGGCGATGGTGGGCATAGGGGGTGCCCTGGCTGCTGCGTCCAGTGCTGGGAAAGTCACATCGCTGCTGCATGACATGGGCATGCAGATGCTTTCAGCCTGAGTTGCTGATGGACAAGGGCTAGTTTCACTCTGGGAAGCAGAAGAGATGGAAGCACTTTCATTCTGGGATTCTGCCAAGCTGCCTGGAATGCTTTCTTCGGTGTAAACATTAGGGAATGGTGGGTTGGCCAAGTAGTTTGCAACAATGGGTAAATTTAAATCCTTCACTCCTTGACATTCAGTTTGTTCCTCTACTGATGAAGTTCAAAAATGAGGGGTAGGGGACAGAGAGAGAAAAAAATCCATCATGTTACTGGATAGATCTTTCTCATTTTGAATATAGTTAGTTTTCCTATTGTGTCTTGAAACTACATCACATTCCAGAGTCATCAAAGAATGACACTAATGCTCCAGAATCATGTAACACTTGGAGGCCAGTAGCTGTAAAGTGAAAGAAAAACCTATAGATGTCTTCAGTATATTCTGTTTTTGAAAAACAAAGTGGGGGGCAAAAATAACCTTTGAAAGACACAGCATTTCTAGCAGTGTTATTCCAGCACTTTCAAATTAACTGGATGACCAGTAGTCCTTTATTGAATCTCATTTTAAAATGCTCTTAATAGCACTGCTGTAAATAGTTTATTATGACCTAGGCCAGCAAATTCAACCCAGTCTTTCTTCAGGGAAGTGACTACTGGCTGTAGTACCCAAACTCAACTCAACTCTTGCATAAAAGCACTGCAGTAAGTGACTGCTGCCTAAGGATTACAGAACATAAAGAGTGATGTCAAAACAGTTCCAAAAGATCTGCTCAATGATACCACATTCCCAGAATAAAAACTAGGATGGAAGGTAAGTGATACGTGTTTATTCCCCAGCTTAATGAAAGCTTAACAGACAGAAAAATAAGACAACTATGAACAGAGTTCATCAACGTGTGCTTGACAGTAGATGTTAAAAACAGGTGAGTTGTTTGCCACAAGCTAAGCCCAAGAGATGAGCACCTTGCCCAGAAGAAAACAAAAGTATTGTGTAAGAACATGCCATTCCTTCAGGCATAACTGTTGGAACCTGAGTCATGATTTAGCTGCAACCTTGTGAAGGATAACCTGCACTCTTGATGTAAGAGCAGACCAGCAATTTAAGTGCAATTGCAGAAGACAGCACATTTCCAAAGGTAAAGCATGTCAGAATTTTAATCTGTGCATATGAAAAGTGTAAGATAGCAGAATTACAGGGCAAAAATTAACCATACCAGCAAGTCACACGATGTCGCTGTTGGGCTTGAGAAAGAGGCAGAGACTCACTCCAACTCGATGAGCAACAAAAGAGCGTTTATTTGAAACGCACGGTTTTTGTAAGATACATCGCTACGGTTAAATCTGATTGGTCTTATGGTAATTCATCTGACTCCATTGGTGGTTTTAGCATGAACATAACTCAAGGACATTATTCCATAACATGGCTAATGTTTACAATTCTTTTCCTCAGAGGCTTACTTGTTATGTCTAAATCTCTCTCCGGCTGTGTGGGCACAGACACAACACTATAACAAGGTGCTCAGAAGGCCTAACTTCTTGAGTGATAAAATTGTTTTAAGGGGATTTGTAATATTAATCATGGTCAGACCACAGTAAATTGTACAATTATGAAAATCCCCATTTGCAGCCTGCATGCCAGCTTTAGCTCAATGACAGCAAAGAGGAGTGCAGCAGCACAATTCCCAAAGCATACAGCTCTTCCACTTCTTGGTGACAGCTCAGAACACAAGGCCTTCCTACCTGAAATCCCCACATCTATTTGCCCAAATATGAATTTCAGTTATAAATCAGAGCTATCTAATGAGACACAATGGTCCTAGCCAAGGTTTTGCCAATTACTGCTTCAGATAAAAGCACTAAAAACGTTTTAGTGTTTAGACTAAGAATTCTAGATGACTTTTAAAGATGGGAATGGTACCTCCCAAAATCTTGCGGATGTCTGGTTTCGACGTTAGCTGTGCTGCCAGCTCTCCCTTAGCAGTGAGTATCTGCTTGTCTGCGCCAGCCTCCAGCAGGCAGGACACCACTTGGGCATGGTTCCGCTTACAGGCCCAATGCAGGCAGGTCCTGCGGGAAGGAAGCAGAAGGGTTGGAATTCATCGCCCCGGCTCCTCCTCACCAGCCCTGTCCTACCTCATCCGAGTTATGCGTAAAGTGATAACTAGGAATAAAGTTTCCTTCATTGCGGCACTTTCTAAAGTTCTGAATCTCTAAGTTATGCAGGGCAGGGCCCTCCTTTGTCTTGCAGAGTGACTCCCACTACTGTCCCACACAAGCCACTGGACGGAGATCTTGAGCAAACATGCTCAAGGTGAAAGGAGGGCGACCTGCTTTTATCGTGATCCTCTTTAGCAGTAAATCTCCGAGCCTCCCGAGATTACCTTTTCTGTATTTGCAAATGGGAAAACTAAGAAACACAAGAGCTGCGTCCCCGGAGCAGCTCCCTCACCCCGCGCCTGATGATAGGTTGGGGGGAGTCCCGAGCCCAACAACCCCGAACACCGCCGCTGAGAAGGGCAGCGGGGGAAGAGCCGGGCCCCGCAGCGCCCCTGGCCCGCCTCTCGTCCCCCGCAGCGCCGGGACCCCGCGCGACGCCGCTGCACCTCACCAGCCATTGATCTCGTTGCGGGAGTCGATGTCCGCTCCTGCGCCCAGCAGCCGCCGCACCTCCACCACGTCCCCCAGGGCCGCCGCCTCTCGCAGCCGCTCCTCCAGCTCCCGCAACTCCGCTGCTCCGCTCATGGCCGG